>JAMKPZ010000023.1:0-88966 GCA_024699675.1 Amphibolis antarctica
CTGAAATAACAAGAAAAAGAACCCAAAATTGCAAACTTAATCAACAAGTTCATCTAAATGCAACTATTCTAGTTTTATATGATTTAACAATATCTGTAGCCTTGTAATGAAAAACACAAATACACCAACAACAGGAGAGTGTAGTTGATTATTGCCTTGATTATAAGAGATGAAATTCTGGATTCAAACACATGAAAAAACATAACCATTATCCAAAAAACCATAGATGCGATTTTTCCATTTTTTGCAAGGAGTGAGATCGGAGATGAGCTTCCATGTTGATGGTTGTGAGCACGTTAGGACCATATTTCCATTAGTATTGAGGATTTTTGCAATTGACAAGGTAGGAGATTGCAAAAAAAAAGTCAGTATTTATACTAATAGAAAAACTTAAAATTTACCTACATTTTCCAGAACACACTTGTTGACCCTTCAAATTTGGATGAATGATCAAAATCTAACTCCATTATTTTAAGTGACTTGAAGCATTAGCCTTCAATTGCATTTGTGCGGATTTTGGTGAAGCCACCAAAATGCAGAGACGTAAATGTGTTGCTACTTTATAGTAGCATCTACGATCCAATCGTCCCAAACTGGATCCCAGTGAAGCCACTAGGTCCAGAGTCTTCATCTTTTCCCTTAGATGAAGACTAGCTTAAGTTAGAATTAGGTTAGAATTAAGTGAAAATCGCAAAATTTATATTTGGTTTCATTTTATTTTCCTTTTTCGTACATATGGATTCAAAAGGTTGGCCAAGCTAATACCAATTATGAGTGAATTAACGCAAGTAAACAAGATTTTAAAAATTATATAAAAATACTTACATCGTAAATTATATTATTTCTTAAAAAATATAAATCTCAATTAACCTAATTCTAACTTAATTAATTAGGATTGATATGCGTGTAAGGTTAACATTTCATTTGATTTATAGTATAGAGAACCTTTGAAATTTAACAAAAAATAAAAAGATATCATCCTTCCAAAATTTAGCTTTTAGCAAATATATATTTTATTATATTAATTATTGCATCATTGTTCATCTCATGTGTGCATGTAACTTGCATGTAAAAAGGTACGTTTGTTGTAAAGTTAGAATTAGGTTAATTGAGATTTATATTTTTTAAGAAATAATATAATTTATATAATTTTTAGTATAAAATGTTAAAATACAACAACCAGGACAATCTAGAGATTTTTTGCTATACACTCATGTAAGAGGAAGACAAATGCATGATATGAATAGGGGCGAGGGGAGAAGACTCGGTGGGTGATTGCCAACGACAATTTTGTCATGGTTGTATATATATTTTATTTTGTCCATTGGCAATTGACATTTTCTGTTTTCAAATTAGTCGACATATATCATGACTTGTTCCCCTCGCAAAAGTCAATTCCGTGTGCCTTCCTTCGTCTACCCCATGCCATATATTTATTCAAACAAAGTGGCTCCAATAGATTGGAAGTTGTAGCAGGAAATGAAGGATAGCTAGCGATCGATCACAGAATTCATATTTAATTTGTTTGATTTTCTCCTTTTTAATTTGTAGAGAATAATGAGGGGTTCAACTACACCCGTATTCCATTTCGTTCTATTCTTCTGCTTTCATCTTATATCAACATGTAGTGCAGGAAGCAGGCTGAATCAGACGCAAGTCCTCAAGGATGGCGATGAACTTAGAAAAGGATTCTTCATTCTCGGCTTCTTCAGCACCAGTAGCCGAAGATGTCCATGCGGTTACTGGATGGCGATATGCTCAAGGCTGACGATACATTTAAGGATCCATCTCTTAAGGTTCTCATCTGTGTATTACTATTTATATAGTGTAATGTGTGTGTTGTATATACGACTATTGTAAAATGGAGAAGGTTGGCGCAAGTGGGAGAGAACAATTGAACACTTTGTGTGATTGCCTGTTGGCGATACAAAGGTTGAAAGAGCATCAACACATCGTAGAATAGGTTGTTCTGTCGAACCACGTAAAATTCTATGTCTTATTCTTCCTTCTTCTCCCTCCTTCCACCTATATGTTACTGTGAGAGAGAGCTTGTGTTCTGTCGTCGATGAACAACCCGAGGAGATGCACAATGTTAAGACGCATACAGGTCGAGGAGTGTCGTGCAATCGTATCGTGGTACACGGAAAGAGGATCATTTTCCCAACATATTGGTGGTTAAAAATATGAAAAGTCGAAATTCGGTCTAGGACAACTGGATCGCTAATACTACTAAAAGAGCAATAGTGCGTCCAAGGGAACGAGACTTTGTGTATATTGAAAATATATAACAAATATTTTTGGGTATACTAAAAAAATGAGGAAAACTTCTGAACCTATGACTTCAATGGAATCTGATCTATGACGATTGGATCGCTGATGCAACTAAAATACAGCATAGCTTCCAAGAAAAAGGTTAGTCCCTAAGACTTGATGGTTTCACTGGGAGTTGGTTAGGGACGATCGGATCGTATAGAAAAGTAGCATAGCATCCAATGCAAAACATGTTCAAGTCCTTGGGTGCAATGGTATCACTAAGATTCGGTCAAGAAGATTGGATAGTTGATGCTACTAAAAAGTAGCACGATCGGGGAGACAATGCTAAGTCTCCTATACCTATTGACCTCACTAGGATTTAGTTAGGAATGACTAGATCATTGATGCTATCGAAGAGTAGCACAATGATAAAGTCCCTTAGACTTGGAGGCTTCATTGAGATTCTATCATGATTGACCAGATTGTTGATGCTGCTAAAAAGAAGCAATACATCTAGGGGAAAAGATGAAGACTCTGGACCTAGTGGCCTCATTGGGATCTAGTTTGGGACGATTGGATCGTGGATGCTACTATAAAGTAGCAACACATTTATGTCTCTGCATTTTGGTGGCTTCACCAAAATCCGCACAAAAGCGATTGAAGGCTAATGCTTCAAGCCACTTAAAGTAATGGAGTTAGATTTTGATCATTCATCCAAATTTGAAGGGTCAACAAGTGTGTTCTGGAAAATGTAGGTAAATTTTAAGTTTTACTATTAGTATAAATACTGACTTTTTTTTTGCAATCTCCTACCTTGTCAATTGCAAAAATCCTCAATACTAATGGAAATATGGTCCTAATGTGCTCACAACCATCAACATGGAAGCTCATCTCCGATCTCACTCCTTGCAAAAAATGGAAAAATCGCATCTATGGTTTTTTGGATAATGGTTATGTTTTTTCATGTGTTTGAATCCAGAATTTCATCTCTTATAATCAAGGCAATAATCAACTACACTCTCTTGTTGTTGGTGTATTTGTGTTTTTCATTACAAGGCTACAGATATTGTTAAATCATATAAAACTAGAATAGTTGCATTTAGATGAACTTGTTGATTAAGTTTGCAATTTTGGGTTCTTTTTCTTGTTATTTCAGTGTTTTAAAAGTAAGTGACGAATTAGATCAATCTTCCGATATGAACTTGTTGATTCATTCTTAGAGGTACCTATCAACGTGTTATTCGTACCATGGTTTCTACCATAATTTTTTATGATACCATTGTTTGCTTTAGTATACAACCAGATCTTGTGCATAAGTAAACTTATGTGACTAAATATTTTGGATAGACTCCTTTGCTAAACTTATGATTATAAAAAAATGTGAAATTATATTTGAAATGTTAAAATATAAAATATTTATAAATTTTTTAAAATTAATTTTTTAAAATTAATTTTTCAAAATTTTCACAACTTATACAAATAATCTTAAAAAGTTTTCTATTTACAAATTTTCCTTTTCATTTTACTTTTTCTAAAAATTTCTATTTATTAAATTTTCAATATACATGGATAGACCATTTATATTCCCACTGTGGTGGACCGATGTAAGGCCCAGTAACTTCAACTAATAATACCACTACAGTCACAAAAGAAAATACAACAATCAAAGTCGATCAAAAGTATTTTTGTATGATTTTTGTATCATTTGTCTCTTGCCTACATAGACCTCCAACCGGTTGCTACTGGATTGACCCAGTTGTTGGTTCTCCTGGGTAGGCTGTTGCCTAGTCGATCGGGTCAAACTTCTGCTCCGTTGGTCTTCGATTGCCACCCTCTCATAGCTCTATGCCAGATCGTAGATTAAAGGCTGTATACTTACGGCCGTAAACTTAAGCCATAGACTTAAGGCCATAAGGCTTTAGGTTCTTCACTCTTGCTCTTGCCCTTTGCGCAACCCCAGCTGCCATATACCAGGCTGTCGCCCTATGACCAAAGTAGTCGCCTGTCTTCTGGCAGAAGCTTGGCCCTTAACACCTGCAACCTAACTCATGGGCACCCGGTTGCTCCAACGTGGCTGCCACCTTGTGGACCCAGCTGTCTCCTACTATCTGGCAGAAGACCATTTCCACTCCTTGTAGCCCTATTAATCTCCCACTTGGAGATTGTCTTCTGGGTAAACGCCCAGCTCCTAGTGTCGCAAACCGTGGGTTCTGTTACCAGCACCCATCTCCAAGCTTTACGTTCCGTAGAGACCTATGAGACTCATGCAGAGTCTCAACTTCTTCACTGTCATCACCTTGGTGAACATATCTACAGCGTTCTCTGCTCCCTTCATCTTCTGGAGATTCAGGCTTTCCTCCTCAACCTACTCTTGGATGAAGTGAAACCTCATCGGTATGTGTTTGGACTTGGAATGGAACTTCAGATTTTTTGCCAGGTAAATGGCAGATTGACTATTGTAGTACAGTACACTGTGCTCCTACCGGTGGCTCAACTCGGCTAGCAGATTCTCTAGCCAAATCTTCTCCTTTTCCGCTTCAACAACGACCACATACTCCACTTTGGTGGTGGAGAGGGCAACCATGCCTTGTAACTTGGATCTCTAGCTCACAGCCGTACCTCCCATGGTAAAAACATACCCTGAGGTGCTCCAAAACTTGTTCATATCTCCTCTCAAATCTAAGTCGCAGAAACTTATCATCTTCGTTGATCCCTTTTGGTAGCACAGGTCGTATCTGGATGTCTCCCGCAGATACCGCAGTATCCACTTCATGGCATGCCAATGCTCCATACCCGAATTGCCCATGAATTTGCTCACAGTCTTGATGGCATGTGCTATGTCCAGCCAAGTGCAAGTCATGGCGTACATGAGGCTACCCACGGCAGTTGCATGCAAGAACCAGGTCATCTCCTCCCAGTCTCGTTCCAAGCTCGGTGACTACGCCTTCGATAGCTTGAGATGGGCCCCCAGAGGAAGATTTTCTTCTTCTCATCTGAGATGTTGAATCTCCTAAGTACTTTCTCCAAGTACTTCTCCTGGTTTAACCTCAATGTGTCAGCTGCTTTGTCCTAGATGATTCGCATCCTGAGAATCTGTTGGGTCTCCCCCAAGTCTTTCATCTCAAACTTTCGGCTAAGCTGACCCTTTAGCTTTCAGATTTCCTCCATGCTGGAGCTTGCAATCAACATATCATCTATGTAGATTAGTAAAATGATATAGCACTCCTTCATCCTCTTGATGTAGTAGCAATAGTCTGCACCGCATCTGTTGAAGCCCATGGTACCTATGAAGCTGTCAAATTTCTTGTATCACTGCCTGGGCGCCTGCTTCAACCCATACAAACTCTTCTACAACTGGCAAATTAGTCTGGCTCCTCAGCTAGCTTTTGCATACCCTTCTGGCTGCCGCATGTAGATCTCCTCATCTAGATCTTCGTGAAGAAACACTGTCTTCACGTCCATTTGTTCCAGGAACAAATCTTCGGCTGCCACTATGCTCAAGACGGATCTCACCGTGGTCATCTTGACTACCGGAGAAAACACCTCTGTATAGTCAATGTCCTGAACTTGTTGGAAATACTTGACAACAAGTCTAGCCTTATACTTCTTACTGTCGTCTGATTGTTCTTTTAGTCTGAACACCCACTTGTTGCCAAGAGCCTTTTTCCCTTCGGGTAACTGGGTCAACTACCATATCTTGTTTCTTTCTAGGGATCTCATCTCCTCCCTCATGGCTGATTCCCATTGGTCTACATCCACCGCTTCAATTGCCTCAGGGTAGCTCCTCGACTCACTGTCATCTGTCAATAGCAGGAAGTTGGTAGATAGTGAGTACTTGTCTAGAGCCCTGGAAACCCTCATCGATCTTCTAGGTTCAGGTGTCATCATCCAGCTCTCTTGTTCCGACTGCCACTCTTCTTCAGCCAGTCGCTGGGTTACACCACCCAGTAGCCGCTCGGTCGACTTTGCATCCGAGCCTTCAGTAGACCCGCCATCAGTCTCCTAGGTCTGCTCATTCTGTTCTCTAAAAGTCTGGTTGTCTTCTATCGGCTCCCTCTTTTGCTCGTTCTGGACCCGTAAGGGCCCCCCGCTAGCTTTAGCTTGAGGTCGACTCTAGACTATCAGTTGCCAATATTCTTCAATCGATTGCCGATTGGCACTACCTAGCTGCCTCTCAATAGTCACTTCATTTTTGTGCTTGTATAATTACTTCTCTTTGAAGATTATGTCTTTTGCACGAACTACCTTCTTAGCTTCATTGTCCTAAAACTGATAGTCGAGATACTCTTATCCGTACTCAACGAAGTAGCACTTCTTCGACTTTGGGTCCAGCTGGTAATTGAGATACTCAGTGACTACATCTTTCCCAGATGGGTCATCCTCCGACTTCCACGACGTAAGATTCCACTTGTAATTAAATTTTAGATTGATTCTAAGCTTCATTCCTGGGAGGAAGGTGCCTGATGGATGGTCGAAGCTTTGCCATATAAGAACCATCAGACACTTCACTTGTGTCCACGACCACAAGATTGCTGGAGTCCAAAAGCTTTGCCATGGGATCCACAACAGTGACGTTCTTGTTGTTTGAAATAGATGACCAAACTACATACGCACCATCCTCATCTGTAAGAGTGCAGTTGTTCACCAATCTCGTCTGGTTGTGTGTGAGGATGAGATCCCCCGTGCTTGTGATCTTGAGCACGCCAAATGAATCTTGGATTGGATTATTCCTATTGGCGACCCAAACAACCATGTCAGTGGAGTTGTACCATATGCCCAAGAACCTGCATTTTTGGGACCTCCTAGGGTTGAAGAAGCCAAGAATGAAGATTCCTTTTCTAAGTTCATCCCCGTCCTTGAGGACTTGTGTCTGATTCAGCCTGTCACCTGCACTACATGTTGATATGAGATGAAAGCAGAAGAACAAAACGAAATGGAATACAGGTGTAGTTGAACCTCTCATTATCTGCTACAAATTAAAAAGAAGAAAATCTTACAAATTAAATGTGGTTTCTATGATCAACTGCTAGCTATCCTCCTTTCCCTGCTACAACTTCCAATCTATTGGAGCCACTTTGTTTGAATAAATATATGGCACAAGGTAGACGAAAGAAGGCACATGGAATTGACTTTTGAGAGGTGAATAAGTCATGATATGTGTCGACTAATTTCAAAACAGAAAATGTCAATTGTTGTCAATGGAGAAAATAAAATATATATACAACCTTAACGAAGCTGTCACAAGCAACCAACCACCAACTCTACTCCCTCTCTCTTCCTCTTATTATAACAAAACTTAGCTTCCACGGCTCTTTGATTACTCTCAAAAATGGGTGGACGATGCTGAAATTGCCAGTGGGTGGGAGCTTCCACGACTTTGATTGCTCTCAAAAATGGGTGGACGATACTAAAGTTACAGCTAGGTGAGGGCTTCCACAGCTTTGATTGCTGTATTTTCCTTGAACTATAACAGTATTATTAGTTGAAATTACACGGCCTTATATAAAAGGAGTTTTGAGGGAGAATGTTAGGGTTAGGGTTTTTGTTATTGATGTGAATTTTAAGACACCATTGCTTCCAAAGTGCAATCACAGGTACCATTTGCGATCTTCATAGAGATACTTTGTTTGAGTCCTCCAACTAGGGTTTCGTAGTTGGAGTTTTATCTTTTTTATCAAACACTTTTATCAGGAAAAGAAAAAGATACAGGGATGGCAGATACTAACAAATTAGGCCTAAAAATAACCAACGGCAAGAATGGTGTCAAAATTGGATAATAATTCTAAGTCTGCAATGTTTCTTCCACAAGTCAGAGCATGTGAAATTAACGGCGCTTGTACAAGCAAGGTTTCAACTCTGGCCAGTCAATGTCCTTGAATTGTTGCCTTGAATTTTTCATCTACAGATACAATAATTAGTTAGGTTTGAGAGACCTGAATTTTACAATAAAAGAAAAGAAATCACAATCAGCAACGAAAAATGTCACCCTCTACCGTTTTTCTGAAGTAGAAGAGAACAAACATCTTATTGGAAAAATCCTACAATATTAGAATAAACTAGTATGTAAATAGATGAAACAAATTAGAAAAAAAGGCAACATGTATATGGAATGGAAGTAATGAACCTTGGTGACAGAAGAAAACCCAAGCTTGTGAAAAGCCTTCGAAAATAGATCTGGGTCTACTCCACCATTATTTGGATCAAACCTGCTTCGTACTTCAGCGATCAAAAGCCAACCACTACATTAAAATTTGTAAGTGGTGAATTGCAAACTAATTAGCCAATAATTATGCTAAAATGATAATATTTGTGCAAAGTGCCGATGATTGTTGACTAACCTTGGTTTAAGAACTCTGCTTGCCTCACCTAGATATGATGGGAAGTTGGTTCCCATTAGTGAAAGACAAAAGACAGCCACATCAATGGAGGACGAGACCAAGGGAGTCTATCCAAAATATTTAGTCACATAAGTTTACTTATGCACAAGATCTGGTTGTATATTAAAGCAAACAATGGTATCATAAAAAATTATGGTAGAAACCATGGTACGAATAACACGTTGATAGGTACATCTAAGAATGAATCAACAAGTTCATCTCAGAAGATTGATCTAATTCGTCACTTACTTTTAAAACACTGAAATAACAAGAAAAAGAACCCAAAATTGCAAACTTAATCAACAAGTTCATCTAAATGCAACTATTCTAGTTTTATATGATTTAACAATATCTGTAGCCTTGTAATGAAAAACACAAATACACCAACAACAGGAGAGTGTAGTTGATTATTGCCTTGATTATAAGAGATGAAATTCTGGATTCAAACACATGAAAAAACATAACCATTATCCAAAAAACCATAGATGCGATTTTTCCATTTTTTGCAAGGAGTGAGATCGGAGATGAGCTTCCATGTTGATGGTTGTGACAAGATTGCAAGATCTTCCGTGTAATTGCGAGTCCACCGAAAGTCAAGGAAGGTTGGGCAAGATGAGTCAATTGAGGGAGCACGTTAGGACCATATTTCCATTAGTATTGAGGGGGGATTTTTGCAATTGACAAGGTAGGAGATTGCAAAAAAAATGTCAGTATTTATACTAATAGAAAAACTTAAAATTTTTTCACATTTTTCGAGACACACTAGTTGACCCTTCAAATCTGAATGAATGATCAAAAGCTAACTCCATTATTTTAATTGGCTTGAAGCATTAGCCTTCTGATCACTTTTGTGCAGATTTTGGTGAAGCCACTGAAATCTGAAGTACTGAACGTGTTGCTTCTTTATAGCAGCATCCATGATCCAATCATCCCAAACTTGATCCCACGGAAGCCACTAGGTCTAGAGTCTTCATATTTTCCCTTGAATGTGTTGCTTCTCTTTAGCAGCATCAACGATCTGGTCGATCATGACGGAATCTCGGTGAAGCCTTCGAGTCTAAGGGACTTTATCGTTGTGCTACTCTTCAATAGCATCAATGATCCAATCGTCCCTAACTGAATCCCAATGAAGCCACTAGCATTGTCTCCCCGGTCATGCTACTTTTTAGTAGCATCAACGAGTCTTCTTGATCGAATCCCAATGATGCCATTGGGTCCAGGGACTTGAACATTTTTCTCGCCAGACGCTATGCTACTTTTCAACAGCATTTGCGATATGATTGTCCCTAATCAGATCCCAGTGAAGCCATCAGGTCTTAGGGACCTAACCTTTTTCTTGGAAGCTATGCTACTTTTTAGAAGCATTAATAGTCCAATCATCCAAGGGACTTCACCTTTTTTTCTAGAAGCTATGCTGCTTTCCATATTTATTGCATGAATCCTTGCACATTACTTGAGATATTTACGCATGAATCCTTGTGTAAATAATCTCATTGGTCGGCTCATGCATGAGAATCCTTATGTAAATAATCTCATTGGTCAGTTCATGCATGAATCCTTGCATGAGCCTTTATCTCTCATTATTTTTATCGCATTTGAGTTAAAATGCCATCTATCAATTCATTTACCTTTCACATTGCACGAATCTTTGCAATGTATCTTGGTTGTTATTTTGCTTTTCAACAATTCAACAGATTTGATAGTTTTACAATGCTTTTTGGATTTTAGCTCAGTTAGGTGCATGAATCTTTGTACCTTATTTTTATCCCTTCAATCTACAAACTAGATTGCTAATGGTTATCCATTGGAATCTGGTCCCTTTCACCAAGTATTCAACAGACTATTTTTCGAATCTAATTTTACTCTTGGGATTTGGGCTCCAAAGTATGAATCCTTGCTTGACCCTTGATATTATCATGTTATTTAGCTGCATCAAAGCATTTTGAATGCATCCCTATCATGTGGTTAATTTCCTCATGTAATTCACTAATTAATTAATCTTACTCGAGTACCAATGGCAATGGAGAAGCCAACTTAGGCTGGTTGAAGGTGCTTAACACCTTTCCTGCCAATACCATGAACTCCTCACCCCACTTTCTCTAATTTGCAGACCATTTTTTTTAATCTTCTTTAAGGATTTATAATCTCCATTATGGGGTGAAGGATGTGCTCCCTTCAACCCTAATTTTCCTTTTTTTTGCAAAAATAAGGTGACGACTTTGTTTTCTTTCTTTTTCTTCAACCCTAGTTTCACTTTATGCCCTAGGATCACCTCATTCCCAAAAGGTTACAACACTAATGCCTGAAAATTCAAATTTTCCATTTATCGAAATTTCCAAGGGGCATAAACACTGCTGATACTCAAATCTTTAGTTAAATTATATAAAATTTTAAACTTTTCTCACAATTCTTAACCAAATAGTTTCTAGTCTTTCTCTACTTTTTTTAGTTTCTTCTACAGTAATTAATTCTCCTCTTCTACCTAATGCATCATTTGAATTCATAAGGAAATGACCAAATTACCTAAGCTAATTTTCTTTTATCTTATTTTTAATTGGAGCAACTTTTACTCTATTCTAAATAAAATCATTTTTTAACTTATTTCTTGCAGCATTACTTTCATTTATCTAAATATTTGCATCTTTACAACACTAGTTTTTTACATATAATAATGTTTTACAAACCAACATTTTGTATAAGTGAATTAAAGAAAATAAAGACTTATATGTAATATTATAAGTTAAAATCCTTATGGTTAGGTACTTTCAATTACCACTAAGTTAAAAGCCTCTTATGGTTTTCATTTGAAATTCAAAATATTGATGACATGTCTTTTGGTCTTTTTATTTATGAATCAATTCTTCCATTCAATTTATCATTTTAAACATATAGAGATTAAAGAAACATTTACGGAGAACTTTGATAAATAAAAGACCCCTAGAATAAAGCTTCAAATGATAAGCTTCAATTTATCATGATCTGCATGGTTGCAGATGACTTGAAGCAAAGACAACAGGACAGACATATCCATGTTTTAGGTAAAAACTCGCTAGACATGAAAAATGACCAAGGACTCATTTACAAGGGAAAAAGTTAACACAAGGGAAAATATACAACCAAAGACAATGACTAAGGTCAAGAGCTGAGCAAACTAAAGGATCACCAACTCATACTGTAACCAAAGACTGAAACCATGCCAAAACCTCAACATCACCCAGTGAACCTTGGGCCCTCCACGATCTTGTCCACTACACCACACACTGAAATACCTTGGTCCAGAAATACTCTTCATCATGACACACCCCAAAATACCCTATTGTTCCTTTCTAGCAATCACCTGCACCAGATAGCACGGTGAATAATACACCAAATTCTCTTCCTTGTCACATCAAACCTCACTCTGTTCAACAACCTCACATAAAAACATCCAACTCCCTATAGACAAGAGCACCCACCCTCAACTAGGAGCATCAGTGCCTACTCACTGACAGGCAAGCAAATAGGAGACAATGCAGATCCTCTCTTGAGCACCACAAAATTTTGGGACATTAATCTCTTATTTAGTAGTACTATTTTTTAGCTTTTTTTGTATCTCTCTAATTTTTGTACTTTTTGTCTTCGGATGATGCATATCTTTTGGTAAGAAATCATCCTTACCCTTTTCAAAAAATATTGATGCTATTCTCTAGAGTAGATAATGTTCCTTCTAAGGGATGCTTGGCAG
Source organism: Amphibolis antarctica (assembly GCA_024699675.1). Classification (NCBI taxonomy): domain Eukaryota; kingdom Viridiplantae; phylum Streptophyta; class Magnoliopsida; order Alismatales; family Cymodoceaceae; genus Amphibolis; species Amphibolis antarctica. The sequence continues at coordinate 12,355 of JAMKPZ010000023.1, forward strand.
CCTAATTTCTTATTTCAACGTACTCATCCACCAAATAAACAAAACCTTCCACTGGTCATGCCATCTTTAAATTTCTATTTCATCTTCCTATGCTTACTAGGTCATCGCTTTTCAGATTGCCATATCTCCTTCAAATTGTGAAACCACGTATTGTATTCATTTTGAATTTTGTTAGACCTGGCCATATTTTTTCCAATAGTACAATCCTAGGCATGTTCAACTAGAGAAAAACTAAAAAACAGTAACAAACCATTTGGTAGGTCCATAAGCGTATGGCAATCCTTGATAACTACACCCAAATAAAAAACCATTTCATAAAAGAAACATAATTATCAACTAACAAAAATATAAAAATGAAATTGAAGATTTGAAAATTTTATGAAACTAACTATTTTGAAATTGTAAAAAACTTTAGTTGAACACTTACATGAGCCATGTCACATGCAATCACTAAAGGCTTATTTGCAACAAGATCAATGGAAAATACTTTATTCTTTACAGCATTTGCAAGGCATGCATCACCTGTTGTACAGTAAGTTTCGAAGATAAGAAATGTTTAAAAAAATGAAAGTTCTAAAAATATCCAAAATCCTAATAGAAAATCCATAATTTGTATAAAGATACCACATCCAAAATCAGCAACAATAAGAGAGGGGCTATGTTCTTTTAACCATTTAATAATGACATTAACTGGCTTCTGTGGCCAAGTTGACATTTGTTGTTGATAGCCTGCATGATACTAAGGCAAGAGTAAAACATCAATTGTGGAAGAAAATACATTAACAAAATATTTTAAAGAAAGGTGGACTGGAAATTGTATACAAACAAAGATCATGGTTCAAAACAACAAATTTACAGCCAAGAGGCTACAAAGCTTTCATTAAAATTTAAATGAACATTTTTTGAGAGAAAACAGGCTGAATCTAAGCCAAACAAGGGACCTAATCATGGTGATCAGACAGAAAGAAATCAGAAACAAAATAGATTATGGCCAGAGGATTTTATCCCATGCAAGAAAAATAAATGATATCCAAGAAAGCAGTCCTTGAACCATAAAAAATAATCCAGATGCCATCCTCGGATGAAGAAGTCAAGCATTGCCTATTCTCCATTCATCCAACCAAAACACAGGGACCAGATGGTCTACAAGCCCTTTTTATCAGGTTTTCAGGGATTCCCTTAAAGACCACATTATCAATATGGTCAGAAATTATTTCCAAGACTTACATCTCGGATTTATTTATGAAAACTACCATTGTATTGATTCCTAAAAAAAATCTAATGCTGCATTAGCAAAAGATTTTCTGCATATCGCATTATCAACAGTTTGCTATAAAAAATATAGCAAAAATCTTACAGATCAGGACCTCTAGTTTTTACAAATATTAACTCCATAGAATGAGGGGCTTTCTAACCAAGTAGATCTATTCATCAAAATATCTTCATGGAAAAGGAAATTATGCACGGCATGGTGACTACATCCAAACTTCATCTCATTTTATGGTTAAAGCAGATCTTACTAATTCTCGAATGGACCTCTCTTGATCACATGTTGAGACAGGCAGATTTTCTGCCGAGAACAATCAGTCCATTATTGGGTTGCATTCAAGCTCCTATTCATAATATTAAGATTAGTCAAAGTTTTAATGGTAGAATTATACCTACCAGAAGAATACACCAAGACTGATCTATTACCACTTATGTACCCTGTTGCTCCGGAAGGAATTTCTTCAATTTTAATTATGCTTTAGAGGATCTTCAATATGAAGGTTTGGAGGTTATTAGAAGTAGTTCGGTGTTCACTAATCTTTGTTTTGCAGATGATTCATTAATATTTGGGAATTGCAAGTCTCATGGGATTCTGTGAAATGGTCTGGATTCTCTTGGCTTTTAGTCAGTATTCTGGTCCAGAGATTACTCTACTTAATTCATCGATTATTTATGGAAAAAATGTGCATGATTCTGTGAGGACTTCTATAACTGCAGAGCTGCATATCAATCCTGGTGATAATGAGATGATCTCTACCTTGGAACCCTTATCTCCATCTATACATCAGACATGGGGTATGATCAAAGATAAAATTCTAAACCATATACAAGGATGACATGCTAATTTGGTAATAAAGAGTCATTTTCTTTACCATGTATCTGCCGACATTACTTTGACATTACAAAATTTTATTAGAAAATGTCATTTTTTCAACTTACTGAAGTTTGGTACAAAATTGAAGTTGAATTCCTTGATCATGATGTAAATAAAAAGTTGTATTTGAAGAGTTAGTCTTCCTCCCTATTATCAAACTACAAAGGAGCTTTAAAAATCAAAAATTCTTATATAGCCAATATCTCCTTGTTTATAGCATGCTGATGTGCCCTACAGGATACCAAATTTGAACAATTGATGGTATAAAATATTTTGATAGACATGCAGAACACCATCTCATGTAGTGAAATCTAATTTTGGAAAGGTATGTTGACGTGCAAAAGTTTCTTCGAGGAAACAAATCTTCATCAGCTTCCTACTACAGCTAGGGCAGCATACAAAATCTTCAATATTAACTACCCAGATTTGCAACCTACAATGAATTTTCCCTTCAAAAGATGTAGGATATGGCATCCAGAATTAAGACCTTTCTATGGTTGCTGATTCATGATGCCCTTTCATCCAAACAAGGAATTCATATGATTATTCAGCAAAATGATCAATATTGCTTACTTCGTGATAATCATATGAAAGAATCTTTACAGCATCTTCTTTGCAACTTCTCATATTCTCTTACTAACTTGCAAGAGAAAGCTAGGTTTCTTGCAACAACAATGCTGGCACTTAGAGAAATACGATGTGAGATGGTTTTCCCAAACTCCTCAAAGATGCATCCAATGATCTTCCCAACAAGGATCACAGCAGATTATAGATAAATGTTAATATGTTCTTGTTATACAACTTTAATTTCTTGGGGTTCAATGGTTGTCAATTACTTGCTTATGTAACAAAAAAACCCATGTACTCAAATTTTTGTACCTGGCTCATGCCTCATGCATGGATGATATCAATGAATGAGAAATCATTCCATCAAAAAATATCCCATTGTGTGTAGTCCATATATTCCAATAGGTGGCATGAATCATGAAGAGAAATCTGCATTTAGATCTAGACAGCTTTCCCTTACTAGCTTGCTAATTATGAGAACAAAAGAAATGATGGAGGTGGATTGTTTTTCATTAATAAATATAAGGTCATTATAGATAGAGGCTACACAAAAAAAGCAAATACAACTTAATACTGTGAGACTAAACCCATGAACATAACACATAACTCTAATAATATACTCTCATACTTCCCTATGCTTCCCCTTAAGTTAGAGCATTCATCTTACAATAGACTCAATAAAAATTTAAGAAACTTAAACATCATTGGAAAACAAGGGATACATAAAGAAACAGAAAAAGATCAATTTCTGTAATAGTAATAGCAACAAAAGGCAATAGTAGTCACTATAATAGTAGTAACGGTAACAAGAATAACTTAAGTCTAGAAAGCCTTATATCTCAAACAATAGTAAAATCCATCAGATGATATAATCTGAGCTAATAAAACAAACAAACAAATGTAATTTAACCTCAAAAAGTAAAAGCAGGCAGATAGATGTGATCCATCTTCAAGATTTTTGCAATTTTTCTCTTTTTGCTTCCACCATTTTTTCAGAATTTTTTCGACATTTTTTTTTCCTTTTTTCCACTCTCTCTCCTTCCTTTTTCTCTCTACCCCCCTTTCTTTCCCCCCTTTTTTTTCTAATTCACATGCCTCACTTCCTCCCTCTCTCTCTCTCGCTCCTTTTGTTCAATCATGTTCCTCTTAATCACTTGTCTTTCCTACTCTATGTTGTCCATTGTGAAAAAACCAAAACCCTTAAAGCAGGTAGATGACAGTGAGAGGAGCCAAAAAGGCCTAAACAATGAGAGGAGCACAAAAGGGGGTGGTCACATGAACATAACAATGGCTATAGTAATGATGATAGAGAGCCTAGACAGTAGTTATTGAAATTTTATCTTAAAACCAATTGACAATAAGTGAAAGAGTTTATTAACATATAAGCTCAAGTTCAATCTCTATTTTAAGCAATATGGGACTATTCTAATACTTTCTCTCACTTATAACTTTATTTATATGCCTAAAAAATTTTATGAATGAATTGTGTAAACCTAATTCTAATACCATGTTGAAATTTCATCTTAAAATCAATTGACAATGAAGAGAAGTATTCATCATCATATGATAGAAGTGTTCACTTGTAACTCAGGTTCAATCCCTATTTTAATCAAAGTGGGACTATTCCAACAAGTGGCAAAGTCCCTAAATGGTGAAAAGGAGGTTGTATTGGAAAGATGGGGCACTAGTGGAGGCTTTAACAAAAGATCAATGCCATTGAAATTGCATTTGGTGAAGAGTTCCCAACAGACTCATGGGTGGCAACAGTAGCTTCCTTCAACTATGGCAATGTCGTGGATGACGACTGCATGGTAAGGCAAAGAAGAGGGAGTGGCAAGTGCAGATGGAAAAGGCAAGCAATGATGATGGTGGGAGAAAAAGGTGGTGCAATAGGTAGCATCAATAGGGGAAAAGGAATTCTGTTGTAATCAATTGTTGTGAGGGAAAAATAGAGAGATGAAGGTGGCAAGAGAGGGCAACAATGGTGTGTCCTGCAATGGGGGGGAGAGGGTGTCAACGGCTATGGTTTCAGGTAGGAAGGAAGGTAGCCAACAATAACTAGGGTTTCGCTCCTCCTTCTCTACATCTTTCTTTGAATGATTCTCAAATCCTCTTTGCTCAATTGTTTGTAATAAGCTAATCATCTCATCATATTTGTTCTCCAACTTTCTGCACAACCCAAAGTCCCATGCCCATACGCCTCCCCTCACTAAAATTTAAACAAGCATGCAAACAATAAAGCATATAGATATCATAGAAATAAAAGAGAAATTACTTAATATGAATAAATAATCTATGTTCATGTGTACAAACATCGAAAGAAGAAAAAGTATCCATCCAATAGACAAACATATGAACAGGATCATAAGCACCTGGGACCAAATTAGACAGATAGCAAAACAATTAAGTTGCCCTATGGACAAGATTGCCAAGCCCTCAATCATGTTTTGAAGAGAATTTTCAGGGGAAATTGAGAAAAATACTACTTTGGAATGTATTTAACTGAACTACCTGTTGTTTTGGAACTCAGTGCCAAGGTGCTAAAAAAACATAATTTTTCAAGCATTGAAAAGGTGAATGATTTATGGGTACAGACTAGAATATTTACCACTTTCTTCAAAAAACGTCAACAACCTTGATTTTATTAAAGTTTGGTATCCTTTCAGAGTGCCAATTGTTGATATTGAACAAAATGGTCACATTTACTGGCAGAAAAAACCAATATGTGACAGCAATTTACTCCAGTAATGCGGGTTTTCTGACCTACTTAGAGACTTGCAGAGCTGTAGCTAACTCAGCATGTAAAGAGATGAATTCTAAATCCAAGAGGTTATAACGATATGTACCTTGGAGGTTGCCACAATGCACTTTACCAAGGCTAGAAATTGGAAGAAAAACTTACCACATCAAATAGATCAGGATTCTTCTTGAACAAGTCAAATGCCTCATGCCCACTGTAGAGAAAAGAAGGCCATTTATGCATTTACCAAATTAAAAGATCTGAAGATCATAGGAGTGAATCTTGTAAAATCAAATTAACAACATCCTGAAGAAAAAAGGTAAGCTTATCATGCAGGGAAGAACTTGCCATTGATGCATTCAAAGGAGCAGTCAGATATTTAAGAAAATATATTTTTGTTTTCTCTACGAAGATGATGATGCAAGCTTGGATAATGTGCTAACTACATCTTGGCAGCTTGACGCAACAGCATATGTGCGTTTGTGTTCTCTAAGAAAACATTCAAGGCAGCTTGTCTTATACATCTTGACACTTGATTGGAATCCACTTTCTATCATTGGGAACTAATGATGGGATAGTTCTACAATGATTTCCAATTAGCTCATAATGAAAAAATTATATTAATCTTGTTTCCAATTTTCCAGTCAACCTACATACGTTGTCAAAAATTGATAATTGAGAACTTGAAATGAAAAAATAATAATAAGATTTGATTGGTCAATGGAATGCTCTGCTTTGCAGCCATTCTGTAGTGATTTAGAAATTTTGTCTTCTTTTAGGTGCTTCGGCTAGTTCAGGCTCCAACAATTTTATCACTACTATCTTGAACATGCATGGACCTGGTTGGCTCTCCCAAAAGACCAAGTGTGATTCAATCACCGCCAAGGGTAAAAACTCAAAGCTAGTGAAAACAGATAATAACATTTTTATAAATTTCTTTGAATTAGTTGCTACCTGTCTGCAAGAAACCACTTTGAACAAATTTTGATGTTGATGCATTACACAGAAAAATTAAACTGCTCTCTAAAGCAAAGAAAAGCTCAGTGCATGAAAATCAATAGCTTAATACGTTCAAGACTGAGTTTATAGTGGGTGAAAGATAAATGTCAAGTTGGCAACTGAAAAATAAGATTTTATATGCATCCAATCAGGAAAAATGCTTTGTCCTCCAACATTTCATAGCTATTCCGTGCAAAGCATGAAATTAAAAATACAACACACACTATACACACAGTATATAAAGGAACTAGCTTACTTCTAAATTTCATTTCTGTTATAGCTATAAATTCTAAAAATCCAACAATCTCATCAAATCAGTGTGGTAAACCTAACATTCAAAAAGAGAAAACAAGCAAGACCTGCAAGTGTACAACTTCTCATTAAGCATTCTGAAATGACCACCTGAAAGCCGGGCTCGCATCTGAAAATTTTCAGGTCAAGTTTAAAACAAATTCAGGCATTGTACACATAAAATTTAAATTTGCAATAATTATGTAATGAAAATGAAGAAAAAAGTCCAACTTATTCACAATCAACATCTGACAATCTAAGATCCTCCCTCTTAACAAAGATAAAATCATAAAAGCTAAATTGTTGAGAAAATTGCAAAAGCTAAAATCATAAGATGCTTCCTCTTGACCTGTTAGGACCCAAAGGAAAATTTTAAAGCCAATTGTTAAAGAAAATGTCACCTACACCCACATGAAATTAATTGTCTTCTTATGGTAAAAATAATTTCATTGAATTAAAAAAGGTAAAAAGAAATAAGGGCAAACCTCACAACATAATACAGTGAAAGTAACCTAATGACATGAAATACTCATAAATAGACTGACTAGATTCATTCATCCGTGTCACTAACGAAAAATTATAAAAAAATAATGAGGATAATACAGTCAGCCATTGTAGCTGTGGACACTGAAAAATACAGCAATTTTCTCCAAACATATGGATCAGCACATAGCTTCGAGTAAGCCATAACATGATCATGGTAAAACCAATAATTTCAAGGCTATGCTTGGAAATGTTTATGGAGCCTTATTTATTTTCTGAAAAGGGTTTTCCATAAGCTAAGGAATGAGAACTTCTCAAAAAGTTAAGAAACACACCAACAGGCTATCCCCACCTTTACCATATAAGTTGATTTTTAGGGGAGCATTAGGAACTGCTTATTGCAGAAAAATGCTTAATGCAAAAAATAGCAGAAAAAAAGCACTTCCAAACACACTCTGAGAACAAATCAACAGATGAAATCACACCTTTAGGATCATGGCTTCCCAACAAGCCCTGACCATCACTTCCCAATTCCCACACATAACAAGACACTATCTATAACTAGGGTTGTGTGCAACCCAGTTTAGAAAGCACACTAATTGCTGGTTTTGCTCCTTTTAATGAAAGGAGTACCTCTACTTATATCTACCATCTTTTCTTTTGACCCATCATACTACCTTATGACCAAGGATTCAAGTTTTGACACAGATATTTCAACGATCTGGGCCAATTTTTGCTATTATCAACACTGAAACATGTAGGATTTTTGAAAGACAAAGGGATCAAACAATCCCTTGATTTGGATCATTGGTGGATCAACAGATCATTTGTTCAAATGTTTTCTTAAGTTAGGGGCATTCAGATTGATCGATCCAAAGGGAAATATCGATCAATCCATTGAGCCAACCCTTCATCTTCCCCAAGCAATAGAAAGCCAACTCTACATGACTGTATCTATTTCATCAATGCCAAGAAATTGGAAAAATACATCACACAGAAGGTCAAAGTCGTCACCTTGTCAAACGCAAAAGTGTGGAAGTAATAGAACTGATGATGAGGATAGTCAACAACTCAACAGATCAACTGATATTTCCCTTTGGATCGATCAATCTGAACGCCCCTAACTTAAAAAAACATTGGACTAAATGATTTGTTAATCTACCAATGATCCAAATCGAGGGATTGTTTGATCCCTTTGTTTTTCAAAAATCCTACATGTTTCAGTATCGATTGCAGCAAAAACCATTGCCAAAATTTCGACGATCCATGTCAAAACTTGAATCCTTAACTACTATATCTCTATCTAATTGATATTTTATGCTTGATAATTGCCTAAAAAATTAATCTAAGTGTTTTTATACACTTATCATAATTTATTATATCTTATCCTTAAGTTAAAATTTAGAATTTTATGATTGTTTCCACAAAAGCATTATGTTTCCACCAATACGATTTTTGATACATTTTCTTTTTTCATAGGACCAATCCTCAATACAATACCAACATTTGAATCCTTATTTATGACCATATGAGTACCAGCATTGGCAAGAATACCAGTATGGATAACCCTATTTTTTCAATTCTAAAACATGCACTTGGGCAAGGTGTTCATTTCAGAAGTAAATATACACTACATGTGAAAATATGGTCCATGTTTTACATATGATATAATAAAAAAGTTTTGCTTTACACGTAAGATGAGTTTGTGAATTAAAACAGCCCCAAAAAGATAGCAATATCTTTGCCCTCAAATCAAAAGCACGAGTGTTTATCATCTAATGGTGGTGCATCAGTGGCATGGCAGCCATAAGGGCATACCTTATCCTATCTTGTAAATGTATCTGGGCAGACTCCTAGGCTCCTAGCAACCAACCCATTCACATCAGTCATCAGTTATTCTTACCAGTGACCATGGTCATTATGGAAAAACAATACACCCTCCCCCCCTGGCCAAAAAATGATTTTGAAATCCACTTCACCATACTGAGCTCACATAAAAATGAGTTTTTGTAGCCATCTAACATAAAAATCTAAAAAACTGACCACCTAGTATGCAAACAGTGAAATATAGTTAGATATTTACCATATCTAACTCCCACATAAGTCTTCAATTTCCTTGTCAGATGTAACATTGGCATACTCAAGGCCAAAAATAACTTATTCCTAGCTCAACTTTCATTTGTGATAGAATGAGGAGCAGGTTTTGTGCAGAAGTTTGGCAAGTGATGGAGGTGGACAACACATTGATATTAGAAATGGTTTTCCAAAAGAGGGTGAATGCTATTTGGAACAGTAGAAAATTCAAACATTGCTTGGTTTTGCAACATAGAAAAATAATGAGAAATCAATGATTAAAACCCAGACATTTTTTTCGTGAAAAGCAGACAACAGTCTCAAATAATTAGAAAATCACACAATTTAATTAAAATTTACAGGTTTGTCTTCTACACTTAGTCCATGAGCACATTTCCATGTAATTTTGCTAGAACTGTGCAATCTTATAGCAGAATGTATATGCCAAAGATCAAACTCCTCATCTAGCTTGTCAGCATTAAGATTCTACAAGACACTGTTTGTTTCAGGTTTATAGGGGACAGATTTATGAATAAATTTGAATCAATAAATATTAATTATTTTTACCAAATTTTGCATGGTAACTTTGAAATATTTTTGCCACAATCTCATAATCAACCCTAAGGTCAATTATGGAATCTTTTGACTTTGGATAAAACATGAACACAAATTTCACAAATCTCAAGCAAACGAGATTATCAACATTTCTCATAAATCTTAAGATTGTCGTTTTTCAGCTATCCTGATTATTCATAATCCCAATCATCGTAAACCTGAACCAACTTCATTTGATTAGAATTTATGATGACCAAGATCTTGGATAATTTGGGTTATGCATCAATATAAAGAAGACAAAAATCTCATAGATTGTAGATTGGTTTTCAATCAATGTTAATAATTCTGTTTATTTGAGATTTATGGGATCTACATTCACACATTGTCCAAGATAAAAAAATCCATAATCTGACTTAAAATCTCATAATCAACCATTGTGAATCATTTAAATATTCTTTAATTTGTTTAAAATTCACTATTCACCCCTTCTATTTAAGTCATCCAATTCTAATACAAACCTCCTTGATGCACTTCTTGCAAAAGGCTTTCCCATAGGTGTTATCAGGTTCTCGAAGATCTTGTCAAATGACTTATGAGGCCCTCCTTTGTTCGCCCACTACCAACCAACCTTTCTCTTATCAAGCTAGTTCCTCTCCTTAAGCATTCCTACCTCACCTTTCATCTGTAATGGCCATAAGAGCCCAAGCTGCCCCTCCATACAAGAGTCTCACTCTTGTCCTATAGATGGCAATAATTCTTCATAGGGTAGCCAAACATCTGGTGGAATTTACAATGGTTGGCTTAAGGTGTCCCTTGACCACTTGGGCCAGCGAAAAGGCTTGTGGTCATAGATCTTTGACGGGGTGAAGTTGTTGCACTAGGGGGGTTTAGTGCAAAATCTATGGGGCTTCTCTATTTGACCAATCACCATCAATTGGGAGGCATCACAGCAGTCGTCCTGCCTCCTTTAGGACTACTTGACCAGTTTAAAATGTAAGATCAATGGCACTGGCCTACTGTCTTGTGTTTGGGTTGCCTCACTTTCTTTGGCCTGTATACGAAAGTTGGCCCTCCCCAACACCTCAACAAAAGTGGCAGGCTTCCTCTTGGAAGAAGAGTAGGTTAACTTTGACGCCTAAAAACACCATCAAAAGGCAAAGAGCATGATTGCTTGCTCCAAGTTCTACACCTCAATAGTGGCAGTATTGAATTTTTGAACAGAATTTTGGGTTTTTCTTTTGGGGGGTTGTCTAGTTTGATCTATGCTCTAAGTTGGTCACGTGCTTAGCCTACAAAACAGTAGACAGAACCAACCCCTATGGACTCAACCTCATCCTCTCTAATGTTAAAGTCAAGTAAGTAGACAAAAGAGGTAAATCAGGTTTAGAGCAAAGAACATTGCAGTACCACATTTACTATGATACTTATACCCATTGGGGGTAGGTGTGGGTAATCTGGTACTGGCAAATCTTCATCAACTACATGGTTTTACAGTGGGAAACACAGGCTTTGACTAAAGATCCTTACAATCAACTAGTGGCCACATCAACTCCATGTGTCAGTCATGATACAGGCCATGTCGATGTCAACAAGTGGTCAGGCTTCGACTAGGTGTGAGGGGTGCTTGACCTGGTCATTCCTCTCAAAATATTCTTCTCAAGAAAATGATTAGGATGACCACTACATACAAGACAAGTGAAGGACGAGGTGGTTGGCCAACTGGTGATTGCTTCGTAGGTGCTTATTCAATGCACACCTTCCATCAGCTTGCAAGGTGTTCATGGCTCGAGAATGATAGAATCAACAACCGATCGACCAACCAACTATTGTGAGCCTACATTTTGGGTGGTCAGGGTGTCGTCCAATCAGCCACCCCACATCAAAAAGATCGCCCCTGTCTCTGTTGGAAAAGGCTCATTTGATTTAGGTTGCATTTGGAAGTTGTACGTTTCCACCATAGATTTTCAGAAAATTACCTTTTTACAAAATGTGTTTTCAAACGCATGCAGCGGTAGCCGCTTCTTTGGAAACACAACCAAACAACTTATATATTTCGGTTCAATTTCAGAATTCTTCAAAAAACTGATAGGAATCAACTTATGGAAAAGTTATAGAAATATTTTCCTCCATTTTTAAGACTTCCCTTATAATTTTTTGGATTGATACAAAAATCTTCAAACAAATATACTAACTTTTCTGAAAAAATTACAAGTACAACCGTAGTTACACGCAAACCCGACAATCAACCTCACATCCCCAGATTTGTCAGTCATCAAATAGATGTGCCGTCGTGCATCTGGGAAATGAACAGTTGATCGTCGATTCCTGGATAATTCCGTCAAAGAGGGAGTACATTCGCATAGCAAGCGTAAAATTTTGAGATCACAGCCGAAGAACAGTCCAGGGAGCACGAACCTTGTCGATAAGGCGGGAGGTGGAGGGTTTAGCGGCTTCTTCACATTTCCAGCGGCGCTTAGACTGTGGCCGCTGTTGCTGACTGGGACGAGGACGACTTTGCTCGGAAGGAGGATGAGAAGAAAGCATTGCTTGACCAGTTGCGGCTTCCTTCGACGAGGAGCACGCCTCGTCGTTTCTCCGCCGCTTCCTGCGCCTTCCGCCTCTGCTCCGCTTTTCACCGGCAGCCATCGCCGACAACTCCTGGTGAAACGGGGTTTTGGTATAAGGGGCTTTTGCAAATTGAAAACCCTCGCGTGTGGAGATTGATGACTTTAACAATAATATTAACAGTAATATAATTCTCGGGTTCATCGAGTACACGTATTCAAGTCTTATAGTAATCTATTGATTCATTAAAATTTAATTGTTATTATTGATTTGAGCCCTTAAGGCTTATTGTCGCGACAAGACTCGTAGATCAGGCTGGAAGTCCATTTCCTCTGATGAATAAGTTGCACACCCTTCTTTAGGCCTACATGGCTCATTTGCCTCTTTATTCATTCAATTTGAATCCAAAAGTCCATTAATAATTTAGATAGACTCAACAATTTTTCCTTAATTATTAAGAATATGTGAAAAGTCACTACTTTAACATCTGAATACTGACTATCACATCATTTCGACCGACCATGGGACCAATGTCTCTAAAATCCCTAAAATTGTTTTATCGATTAATTATGAATCAAACATTTAATCATGTAATTAATTATGAGATTATTTAAATTAAACCGCTTGATTTAAGTTTTAGGATATCTAATTAAATCAAGATTAATTTAGATTTTCAAGTCAAATTGAACCCAATTAGCTGATTGGACTCAATTGTCCACACTCAATTAACCTGATTAACTTTGGGCTTGAACCTAGGTTGCATTTGAGTCACACCCAATCATGCCTAGGTGTGCCTAATGGTTGTCCAGGCTCACCCACCTATATGTTTGGTACTAGCCACTCACCCGTGCACCATGCAACCGATCGACCACACCTATGTGCACCCATCGCACCAAGCATTGCCTCGTTCGACTACACCCATAGACACACCAATTGATTGCACGCCCACTCACCAACACACCAAGACACGCTAACACACCTAGATGTGCCCATGTGCGTTGTCTTCCTCACGATCAGCCACCTGCAACTGTTTGACCACCTGTCACCTGCGCCACTTGCCACCTTTGCAAAGGTCCAACCATTGCTCACATGCACCGCTTGCCTTCGCTCCATATTTTAATGCTTTATTTCATTAAAATCAACATAATATTTCATTATTGTCTTTATTATCTCTTGATCTATGCTTATTTAATGCTTCATGTCACTTTCATGTCAAAACACTATACTTTAAATTTTATTCGTCGTATCGTTTCAACTATGCTTAAATATCATACTTTATTTTAAAAAGAAAAAGGGCATAAGCTTTTCCTTTTCCGTATAAGAAAACTTATGAGTTTGATTGCTATCTGATAATTAATCTTTTAATTATCAAATAATTGCTTGGTCTCTTCATGTGCAATCACATGAGGATTTACAATTTATTTACCTATTTATGCCCTGAATACATGCACTTTACATGTTCATATATCATTCTAGGTTTGCATATATCGACCCTAAGTTAGGGGATATCCTAAAAGATGTAAGTCATGTACATATCATAATTATTAAAACAGAATTTAATCAAGCAATTCATGCATCATATCTCATGTTGCATGAAAGTTCTATACTTTTAAATTTCGCTAAACTCATATATTCACATATCATACATCATATACATTTAATTATCAAATAATTGCTTGGCCTCCTCATATGCAATTACACGAGGATTTACAATTTATTTACTTATTTATGTCATGAATACATATACTTTATATGTTCATGTATCATTCTAGGCTTGCATGTGTCAACTCTAATTAAATTGAGGGATATTCTAGAAAAGGTAAGTCATGTGCATATTATTATTATTAAGATAGAATTTAATTAAGCAATTCATACATCATTTTGCATCATATCTCATGTTACATGAAAATTTTATGCTTTTAAATTCCATTAAACTCATACATTCACATGTCATGCTTCATATGCATTCTTGTTTGAGTTTTTTTCTAGTATTTTAGTTTATTCATATATAAATTTGGCCCGCTAAGCTTGTTTCCAACTCATTGCACGGGTATAGAAATATTCACAACTTTCTTTCTAAATTTCTTAGTCCTTTTTTTCTCAAGTTTAAAGGCCCAACATTTCTTTGAGCCCCCAACGAGCCTAAAACTTTACTTCACATATTAACATACTTAGAATGCACCAGTACATCATACAAATCAACACTTACTAGATCACTTGAGAGACCAATGTGTGAGATGTTTAATACATTTTCCACGTGTATCTAAAAAACTTACTCCAGACTCTCTAGTTAAACCTTAAGTAAGCCTTAACTCTTAAACACGATATCATTTATATGCAAATATACATCATATAAATTTTTTTAGTTTAACCTTTATTTAAACTAAGTGGCAACTCCTTCTTGAACCTCAAAAACTTATTTACCTTAATCCAACCCACTTGAATCTTTAAAGGGCCCCACTCATTCTTTTTAAGCTCATAGACCTAATTTGAAGTGTTCTACAAAGCAGAGATCCAACCCTGTAACTCGAGAAAAATCTATGTTACAATTTGATAATAAGTTACTCTAATACTACAAAGAGTTAAGAACTAAATTTCATTATTAAATGAAATTAAATTTCATAATGAAATAAAAACTTATACGTAAACATTTGTAAAATAAAAACTTGTCTTATCTATTCTCAACTGTCGGGATAAAAAAAATTTCTATAAGAAATATTCAACACAAACATACTTATAATAGGAAATAGCTTTTCACCATTTTTGTTTCTTGCTATTTTTTGTCATTTCTGACGAGAAACTCTCCTCTTAGTTGTGTCTGTGTTTAATACATATATTTAGATTTGCTTGTCACAATCATTAAAAAATACACTTCATAATCATCTGGGAGATAGGTAGAATTTTGAACTGTGCATATTCTGCCCAACTCTGTTACAAGTAGAGATGTAAAGGTTCAAGGAAAGATACAGCCATTGTTCTGTATGAACCAGAGGTTTGTGGAATTTATATGGCAGTGCTGATATACATGGTTAGCAAGTCCATCCATCTGAATCGCCAACAAAACCCTGCTTGTCATTGTAAATATAGAGACAACAGGTAAAGGATTGGAGGGTCACAGATCAACTGATCCTGTACTCATTTTTAGTGGTATGCTATTTTGCTTCTGTTTCTTCATCCCAAGGTGATATGGTACAGATCAGCCGTAAAGAACCCTGGATGGATCGAGTTGGCCACTGACATAGCTTGACGAGACAATGCAGAGTTCTTGGTAGCCTGTCCACTCTTTTGAAGGTTTCAAAAGAATCGGAGCTTCGAGGGCAGCCGAGCTCATGCACAACATTGACTCGTAATCATCATCTCCAAGATCTACCATCGACTTCGATGTTCTGCCCCATGGATTCCAAACACCTGCATGAGAAGAATGGTAAAGCAATCTGGTGGCGGTAGGTGAGATGGGCACATCCACAATAGGTTTGACCATCAATTGGTAAATGGTGGAAACCTGTATCAGGAAAGTCTTTTTTTCTCAGCACTAGTGTCCTTTTCCTCTCATGATCAATCACCGCAATCTTCGCAGGGGTGCTCAGATAGACACGATCAACCTATGAGTGGGAAGCAACATGTTAACAAAATCATTAAAAGAGAGAAACATTGATGATTTTGTTCTTAAGTTTGTAATGCAGTATCCAAGTTTATGAGAGGCAAAATGGTACAAGAGTTGGAAGACAATCACACCATAAGAACTGCATACCTCCCCATCAAAAGTAATTGAATCTGCTTGCTCTGTGACTCTTGCTTGCTGTTTCAGGTTATCAAAATAATCTAGAGTCTCCAATCCCTCGATACGCACTTCACTGCAAAAGGCCCAAAAAAAAGCATCATGTAGCATCGTGAGAGTGAAAGATTCTATAAAATTTCTTCTTAAAAAATTATATCAAATAATAACATGCATGGTTCATCAAATTGGAACATTAAAACACGTTAGCAACTAAATTTGGTAAGAAAGAATAAACATTTTTGTTATGATATATTAAACAGAGAAAAAATTCTGCAAACCTGATGTCTGAAACTGACACGTAGTTTTTCATAGAAAAGAAGAATGAGAAAGGCTTGCTATCAACATTCCTGACCCGAGGGATCAATGTCAACTTCTTATCACCCAATATAATACGAAGTCTCAACTCAAATCTGCATGAACAAGTGCATAAATATGTCACCAATCCAATGCACCTTTTACATTCCAAATTCCAACAATGAGGGGTACCTGTGTGGCCATATTTTTAGGTCGTCCTCTGTGGATTTTAGGACCAGGTCCACGGATGAGTTGTTCTTTGGACAAGGGAGTGGTGATGGGCAGCTATCAAAAGACCACAGTTTACTCCTTGCAAGATCGCACTGCTCTTTAGATACAAAACTGCTGAACTGCAAAAGGAAAGAAATTCATAGTTAAACTCAAAATCCATCAAGGAAGTGCGAATGACTTTCACACTAAACGAAAGAATAAAACCTGAGGAAAGGAGATGGGTATGCCTCCTCTGATGGTTGTAGGTGGTCTTCCAGATCCCTGAGGAACAAAAGAATCCAAGAACGTTAGGCAGCAAAGCAAAAGTGCACAAAATAATGGTTTGATGAAAGTTTCCGTAGATTGTTTGGAAAAACGCCTTAACTGCTACTGTATACTAGAATCCAACCTCCTTCACATGTATGAGAAACAAGTGGGAGAAGCAGGGGTGCAGTGAGGTAATAGATTAACTACTTTCACTTGAACTGATACAAAAATCTACTCAAAAATTAATAATCAAAAGGTGGGCTTAGTGTTTACATCAATATTCCATAGATTGATAGAAGCAAGACAACAAAAGAAGCTAGATATGAAAGCAAACATTAAATTAATCATTTCATCCTGAATATACAGTCAGCTACTTCAGCATCGCAACCTTTTCTGAAATAAATGAACATTCTGCACTGAACATTCAATCTTGCTAAAGTGAACAATAGATTAAAAAGAATGTCTGTAACACTATGCGAGATATTTATCTTATCCTACTTGTGTTATGAAATAAATTGGTTATTAACTGCTGTGTATATTAACCACCTCCACATGGCAGACATGGTGGAATGCATATGGGAGTGGGCCAACACCCCAACAGAGTCTCATGTCCCAACCACTTTCCCCCAAATCCCTCAACCACCTATGGAGTGAACGAGGGCTGCAAACTAGAGGAAGGAGATGATCAAAGTTAACCGTCAGTGAAGGTGGAAGGAGAGGAGCTTCTTGGAGAGCACTAATCAGGTAACCTTGATTCTGTCCTGTATAACCTAAACTTGTGAAAGAAATGGAGAAAAACTCACATTTCCGTGAACTCATGGTTTAGGTAGAGAGGGGAAGGACTACAAGGGCGCTTCAGGGAAGCCTAAAAATCACAAATCTGTGAGTTCTAAGCTAGATCTGAACACCTTTCCTGTAAATATGGAAATGTATAGAGGGTAGTACTGTAGCAAGGAGGTTCTGCATGAACCTCGGAATGAACCCACCACGCATGTAGGTTGGAAGGGCCATCATTCCCGTCAAGCGATCTTGTCCTGTTCATGGCACTCGTGGAACCGACCATGCAGAGATTTGGCTGACCAACGTGCACGCAGGAGTGGAAACCCTATGCACGGCTGGAGTTGGTGGTCCTCTGTTTTCCCTAGTCCTGGAACTGGGAGTGGTGGTTGGTCGAAGTGCGGGATGGAGGTTGAGTTGCATCAGCCGCTGGATGGTGAATCTTGGCAAACTCATTGAGTTTGAGTGGGGAAGACAATGGGCCAAAAGTTCAGCTGTATGTGGGAGTGTGGGAGGAGGATTTTATGATTTTCTGTCTAGTTATTGTTTGAATTGGATGCATGTTAATTTTGGAATAAGATTAGACATAATTTTCTGCATGTTGATTAGTTAAGTTAAAGAGAAATTTTACCTGTCATTGTTGTTCAATGAAATGATTCTAGCTAGGACTCAACGAGTATAGCTCATATTTGTATTTTTGGTTCTCTTCCTAATTAATCATATAGATCTCAAGCTTAACAAGGATATTAGCCGCCCTGCTCCTTGATGCATGTTGCCTTTTTGGATGATAAGGAGTCTCTTTTGTAGCTACGATAGGAAGATAACATTTTGTTGTCAAGATGCTTTCTTGTTATGAAATGTAATATTGTACTACATAGTGAATTTCCTTCTTACTGTTGACCATGAAAGGCTATGATATGTAACTACCTAAACCAATTAGTTAATGCTATGTAAGCGACTAAATGATCTGTTAATTAATAGTAGTAATGTCATGTAATGAGTTGTAATCTGTAACCAGAAATGATGGCTAAGTGTCAAAGAACTATGCTATGCTTGAATGTTGTATCTTGCACTTCATCTTTTGTTAATGAATACACTTAGTTGTCTTCAAAATGACATACACCACGTTGTGCATGTGATGTATGGTTTATAGTTCTCCTTTATTTCCTTTTCTGTAAGATGTGTGACAGACCCACGATGGGCATGGGTTGGAAGGCTAGTCAAGTCGTTTCCGATGGCTTCCACTCATGCGACTGTACATTGGGCTGTTAAAATCAGTTACAGATTCCAAGATGGATAAGGAGGGGCAATCAGTTAATGTCTGGGCGTGCCCACTAACCGTTTGTTTCATTTTTATTTATTTTTTGTCTGCCATTGTATTTGTATTCAGGCATGACAATGTCCATTGCAGATGCCCATTTTTAGCTATTGCAGCAATAAATGCTAGTTTCATTTGAGTTTTTAATGCTGATTTTTGTGACATAGCCCTTGGTGGAATATTTTGATAAACTTTTTGAGCATCTCTTCTATACAAAACAATTTGTAAATCAATTCCACCTAAGGCATATGTAGAAATTTCATCTCAAAATCAATTAACAATAAATAAAAGGTTTATCCATATAAGTGTAGTTCATTCCTTATATTTATCAGTATGAGACTATTTTAACACTTTCCCTCACTTATGACTTATTGTTATGCCTACAAATACCTACAAATACCTACAAATAGATGTGTATGAATTGACTTATATAATGTTGAAATTTCATTTTAAAACTAATTAACAATGAATTGAAGAGTTTTTTATATATTAGATATAATTCATTCTCTACATTTATCAATGTAAGACTATTCTAACAGTATAAAATATCAATCTATAGAATTTGCGAAAAATGTCAATACAGAAAGTTATCTTTGCCTGCGTAGAGGAGACCTGTATAAAGGTGATTCTCTACCGTAGAAAGAAGAAGATAATAGAAAAACCTCATGCCATAATGGTACATGAAGACTCCACGTAGGTATTAAGCAATTCAACATAAAATTCTCTGTTTTTTCTATCATTAGCTTGAAAATAAGTAGATGCTTGTTCTTGTTATTCGATTACTACACATGTATGCACTCAATCCACTCTCCCTCCCCCGATTCTCTTTAGAAAGATTAACAAATCTCGGATGCTTTCAGTGACACAAAATCGATATAAATGGTAGTGTCATCTAAGGAGTAATAGAAGAAACACCTTGCTACTGCGAAAGAGCAGCTCGTCTTTCCGATTAATTTTCCAGGAAACGACCCTTCCCCCATGTAGAAGAACCTGCAAGGAATTCAGGTGGGCGCAACCAATCAGGTAAACATGGCCAGCACAGACAACCTTCTCGAGTAGTCTTAAGCTCACAAAGAAATCACTGCTACAATACCAAACAGGTCAATGTGGCACAACCAAAACCATGGACTTAAAAATAGAGGACAGCCGAGCAAACACGCAAAAGAGCAGCACACCGACACCAGCTTAGAAAACAGTAAAAACCTCTTTTTCTTACAAGATCGACTGTGGTTCTTCGATGAACACATCGAGTATTTGGGGAGGATCGGGGGAGGGAAGGGAAAAACGCAAAGCGTAACGAGCGGCAGAGCAGCAAAAAGAGGACGGAACAAGAGAGTAACCTCGGCCGACGAGCCACTGTCCTCGGTCAAGATGATCTTCGGCGACCCTCCGCTGTCGTTGAGGACGCCCGAGGTCATCTTTCCTCCAACTCTGCAATCTGTTCGCCACCGGTCTCGAATGTATACAGCAGGAGCCGACAAGTAGGGAAAACAAAAAAAAATTTAGAAAAAAACACCCACCACGCCAGCACGGGCGTGGCACCGCAGAAGCGGACGAATAAAAGTAACATGTCTGTACGCCCTGCCGGGCCGATACGGCCAGAAATTTTGTCGGATATGGTCTGTATCGGTACGGTCTGTATGTGTTAGACTATATAGGCCTTTGGGCCCAGCAGTTGGTGTTCGTGCCAGTGCCGAGTTGACCGGCCAGGTCGGTTGGCTTGGTATGGTTTTAAACTTTTTTTAGTCTGAATATCGATTTTAGCCGGTTCTTCCTCTGTGCGGGTGCCGTTTGCCTCGCGCTTCTCATCTCTCGTATGAATCTTCTGTCAGGCTGATCATCGGTCTTTCATCGAGGTTAAGGGCGTTCGGATATTTCGACCTCCTAAATCAGATTTTTCGTCTTCCTGGAGGTGAGCATGGACTTTTCGATTCTATGGATCGACTTTTCTATTTTGCCTTTGTTCGGGCATGAGGGCATTTGGATATTCTGATCTTCTAAACCAGATTTTTCGTCTTCCTGGAGGTGAGCACAGACTTTCCGATTCTATGGATCTGCTTTTCCGTTCAACCTTTGCTCGGGCTTGTGGGCATTAGGATCTTCCAGCCTTCTGCACCGGACTTTCCGTCTTCCTGGGGGTGTGCTCGGAATTTCCGATTCTCTGGATCGGATTTTCCGGTCTTCCTTGCTTGGGCTTGGCCTTTTGCGGTTGTTTGGACCTTTTTCTTTGTTGCTTGGCCTTTTCGTGGTGCTTTTTCTCATTTTCTTTGTAATGGGTTTTGGAATAATATTATGGCGGTGTATTCCTTGGACAAAAAAGGAAAAAGTGTGCGACTTTATAAAAGTAAATTTTTTTATTTATTAAGAATCATACCCAATTTACAAAGTTAAAAAAATAAAAATTATGTTGACATCTATTTTTTTTTTTAAATTATTTCATCTTATTATCCATAACTCTTAAGATGAATTAGAAAAAAAACGAGTGAAAGGAAAATCATCCATTACCATTGCTTTGGGAATTTTAGAAATCCAAGAAAAAAGAAACCATACAACAAAAAAAAGGGGCTAAAACCTTTACCATATCCATTTCATCATATTTACAAGGACTGAAAGAGCAAATACAACCCATACTCGAATAGGAGCACGGGCTAAAAAAAACCAATAGTGCAGTCCAACAAGCCCATTCACAAATGTATATGAAAGATTAAAAAATGTACTCCTAAGTTACAGAACGATGATGCACAAAACTGCTAAAATGAAAAAAAAAGGAGAGAGATGAAGCAGGACAACAAAAGTCTCGCACGTTGTCCGCCACCAGCGTCTTGCACGACCTCCACTCTTCGTGCACGTCTCCCACGACCTCCACACAGCACGTACAAGCCCAGCCTCCAACTGCTGAGCTTCTCCGTCTATAAATATTGGACAGGGTCGAGGGAAGAAACAGGCCACGGCCCCCTCAACTACCTTAGGATCACCGACCGTTCGTCCTCAACCTTGACGCTCGGTTTCCTCGTACAGGAGTACCTCATCGTCTGTCTTCAACCTCGCTATCCCGCTCCACCGCTCACCTGCAACCACCGCAGTCAAGTCATCAAAGGTGAGAAACCAGGGAAAGTAGACAAATCCAGAGGGAGGAGGCACAGAGGCACCGCAAGAGCTCTCTTCCACCCCTCTCTTCTCTAAAAAAAACCTAACCCTAACCAGCGGAGGAGCCACCACTCTGGGAAGAGATGAGAAAAAAGAAAACCAAGCCCGGCCCATTGGAGTGAAAAAACAAAAAGGAAAGAAAAGAGCTAGGCCCATCGAAGAGAAAAGGGAGAAAAAACCTGGCTCGGGCCCAATGTAGAAAAAAATATGCAAAACTTAACTGGGATCCCCGCTCCGCCATCCGATTGAGCCCCCTCCAGATCTCCATTGCAGCCGTCCACGTGTGCATCGACTTCAACCTCAGGAAGCCCTGCCCGTTTGCATCGCTCGCCGCTCGTCACTGCCGTCTCCGCTGCTCGCCGCCGAAACTCCGACAAACACCCGACTGAGGCTCCCGACCTGCAAAAGAAAAGTCAAGAGCAAAACGTCAGTGCAAAATGGAGATCGATACAACAAAGAAAAAGGAAGAAGAAGCCGATGAGCAAAAGAAAGAAAATAACAACAAAATACAAAGCAAAAATGAAACGGACGGCAAATTAAACCCTAAGATCGGATAAGAGGGAGCTCAGATTTCATGTATGGATAATTTCTCAGATTTTGTTGATTTATGTATTACATATTCTATGAATGCAATCCGTGAGAGTATTATATGTTAGACTATTAGACAAATAGATGTCCAATTACATCAGAATGCCATTATTCATTATCTATATATTGAAACTGCAACCACACCTGTATTCAGATGCAACTCCCATGATTTTTATTTGAAAGTAGATGCTTCAATCTTTCAAACGAGTCTTTTTGAGCAAAAATTGAGCATGTATTTTTTCTGATATGAATTTTCGAAGTCGAAAAACATGCTGAAATCTGCAAAGGCTAAATGAGTAGTGGAGTGCATTGATTTTCTGTTAAGTGCCTTGCATGCATTTATTACGTTTTATTTTCTTTTTTTCCTGTTTTTTTTTTTTAAATAGTCACCACATGAGCTGAAAGTATACCTAAGTGGTGGTGGTAAAAAAAAATTTATTGGAATTGAAATGATGATCTTAGTGTAGCCAATGTATATATGGCTGAACTGCTGTGAAATCTGGAGCTACAGAAGATTTGATCTTATTTTGCCAGCATTTTCCTTGGAACGTATGGTGAATCAGTTTTCCAATGCATATTTAAGATTAAAATTCCGATTTTTCTTCAAATAGTTATGGATTTTTGAAGTTGAAGAAGTTTTTGATTTTTACTGCAGAACTGTTGTAAGAACGTGATTTGTGAATTTCTTTTGGTGCTGGTCTAGGTAACGAACCTGATATTTATGATTTTGATGAGTTCATAAGGTATCTAAGCTTTCATACAAATCTTCATTTATTGCATTTAGATGTGTGTAGAGTTCGATATAATTTTCAGAAGTAACAGTGATAATGCAGATTTTGATGAACTACAATGTATACCATATAAAATTACAAATGATACATCTATTTTGACTAGAAGAATGTTATTAAGTGAAGATCTCAATAAAAAGATTAGGGGAACTTCTTTAGGCCTAGGATGGTGTGAAGTTGTAATTAAAATTATTTTAAATCATAATGCACCCTTATTACGGCCTTATGGAAGAAATAAAAGAATAGAAGATGTAATAGTGTCTAATATTGCATAGTCTCGTAGTTTGATAAGTATATTTATTACTTAAAATTTGAATGATATTTATTTTTGTGTTATTGTTTATTATTGTTGTAGGTGGAACCTGAATGAAGATAATTAATTTAAGGTAAGATATTTTACTAATTCACTTGTACTATATTTATTTTTGTGTTATTGTTTATTATTGTTGTAGGTAAAACTTGAATGAAGATAATTACTTCAAGGTAAGATATTTTACTAATTCACTTGTAAAATATTTATTTTTGTGTTATTTTTTTTATTGTTGTGGGCCATTAACTTAATAAATAGGGAGACTATTTTTATGTTGACATTTATTTGAAATTAATGAATTTGTTGTAAGTCTGATGTTCTATATTTTAAAAAATTGATATTTTTGCCCTTGTTTATAATGAAATCTCTTCTATAGAAAGTGATGGTTAGATTAGTTTTTTCATTTACTGTACTTAGCTAAAGCATTTAAACAGGTCTATAATAAGATCTCTTATGTTTAACTGCGAAAGTAAGTTACATGAGAGAAAATCATACAAACATACATTTTCATTCTATCTATGACTGGATTCTCATATTTTTCTTGTGATTGTTATGTTCTGATTTATTTTATTTTTTTATGTTCTGATATTGAATGCATGTTGTTTAACTGTCCCATGATTTTCTCTTTGCTAATAATTGACATCTAAACAAGATCTACAAGCTACTATCAATTTTTGAAAATAAGATTATTTTAATTTTACAAGACTTTTTAGTATACCATTATACATGCTGGCCGGTTTTTTTTTTTTGCTTGTTCATCTTTGCAATAAAAATAAAGGCGTAAAGTGTTTTGATAATCAGTGTCCAATTTTGTAGCAGCAATATTAGATTATTTTTTAGTTCCCTATTTATTGATCTTTATAAATACAAGGAAAGTCGTACATAATGGTATGAATTTTTTATGTCATTCTTTAATCTAAATGTCATAAAATTCACTAATTTTTGTTAAATTTCAACCATAGGTTTTTAAGTAGATATAGCAACAAATATAATTTTAATATAAAACATAGCAGAGAATGCTATATATTAATTAATCATACACAAGTCTTTAATATGCACCATTATATGTATTCTTTTGATTAGTGGATTAATACCTATGTATTTTTGAAGTTCAAACATGAGTGCAATTCAAAAATCAGTTCCTACACTTGAGACCCTGTTGAATCAGCAAATATGTAGGTAACGACTTCAAAACCATTGATCTCCTTTGGTTAAGTAATTAAGTCAACGGTTAGTCGTTAAAATTTGAATTATTTAAGATTACAGACATGTCTTTGTAATTTTAGATGCACACTCGTACTAGAAGTTAGCCACCTGATACCATGGGCCATTCTAAGTCATACACAAGGTTGGTATAGTTTCATATAAACTCAAGCTACCAAGAGAGTTCTCGTGCATCCTAATTTTCATGTGTTACTTAAGAAAAGAATTGTGTTGATGACAGTGTCTACCACTATTTTGGAGATGTGGCTCGTCACTCGTAAGAACAAAGCTCCTCCACTACTAGTTAACCTAGGCATTAAAAGCTTGGTTGTGTGTTTTTCCTTGTTAACATGTTTTATGACTTTTCATATGCATCCTTGTTTGCATTTTTGTGATGTAGGGTTAGAAAGTTATGAATTTTCAAAGGTATACTTATAGAATATAGATCAATTTCTGCTCATACATGTTCATGAAGTTTAAAAATCTGCTCTAACTTAAAACCATGAACATTAGTTAGCGTATTTTTCTTTAAGAAAGAACTACACAAGCTTTCCAATGCATTTTCTTTCATATTTTTTTGAACTTTGGATTGCAAGTTAGAATTTTTCCAATACAGATCCCCTGTTCCAAAATTATTCACACTTAGAGTTGATAGGAATGTTAGCTTAACCAGTTGTAATAGCTTATAAGTTGAGTGATTAATGCAGATTTTATTCTAGGAATGGTTCCAAATATTGAAATGCATTTGTGAGGTAAATGTTTGAGTTTGAATTAATTTCGAAAGTATTCTTGTGTTGATATATCTAGTTTTAGTTAGTGAATGAATGCAAATTTCTAGTTGAAGTAAATGCAAAATTTTTTTGTTGTCAATTTCTTTGTATGCACTGAAATGTAGTGTGCTGAAATTTAATTAACTTATGCCTTATTTTCCCGTATCTTATGTCATGCTCTCATGTGGTTAAGTTAATTCTCTTTTATACATATATCCATTTTACACTAACTCAACCGTTTTTAATTTTGTGTAGGATGCTATTACTTTATACAATTTTCATGCATTTGCAAAATCCTATCTGTGGTATTGCAGTTGGCCAGTCTCTCTCCACAAGGTCAAACATCATTGGTCCAGAAATCTCCAAAGTTAAGCTATTAGGAATGGAGGAATTTCCATTGTTGAAATGTAAATACTCTTTTTGTAGGGCCAGTTGAATGTTGTATGGTTATTAAGTATTGATAATGTATATACTTTGGACATATAAAATGATATTTTATTTTATCAATATAGGAAAAAGTAAATGTGTGACTGTGTATGAATTTTTGGTATGTAGAATGTATTTTTTTTGAAAATATTTCATATATGAAAAATATTACAGGTACATGAATAATATTATAGGATTTTAATAGATTTTTATAATATTTTTTTATTTTTAATATTATTTGTGATGGTTTTTAGCCATCACAAATTATTATTTTTTGTCGTTAAATTTTTTTTAAATGATCATTTGTGACAACTATTTCGGGTAAACCGTCACAAATACACTATATGCGATGATTTTTTTAACCGTTACAAAGTATTTGTGATGGCCTCTATTGTTACGATTTGTGACTATCACAATAGCCATCACAAATACAATATTTGTGATGAGTTTTTGGATTTTTAAGACAATTTTGGCTATCACAAAAAGGCATTTTTCCTGTAATGACTCATATAAATAATCATAACCCTAGCATAGAAAAGGAGATCCACCACGGAGGCAAAGCTAGGAAAAGCTAAGGGGAACAGACTAAGATTAGTGACTTTGTTGGAGCTTCCGCTGCCACGAGCCAACAAACTTCTAGTCTCTGATCATCACACTCCAAGATTTGATAGGTAAAACCTTAAAACTTGGGCTTGTCCCTAGGTAAAACCCTATAACCCTAGCACATGAGGCCTTGTATGACGCCCGGTGAGCATTTTTCACATGCATTTTATCTTGTTTTCTTGGTAGTCTATGCATTCGACTCTCAACGTATGCTTATTGTGAACTAGTCCCCTTTATCAAGATTATTAGTAAATTACCTTCTTTTACTTTTACTGCTTGCATTTTCTTGGAAACATTGAGTATGAATCCTTACTTGGTTTCACAGATCTTTTTTTTCGTATGACATACAGTTACATTGAAGTATTACATGTGTTTCTCATTATGTAGCTATAGTGTCTTGTGGTTACCAACTAGTTACACTTGCATGAGTATCCTTTGCAGTAGAGAGACTGACCTTCGATCAAGTTGGTTGGAGGTGCTTAATACTTTTTCCACTAATACCCTGAGTTCTTACCATACTCTTTGTTTCTACAAACCATTTTTCTTTTATTTTCCTGAGATGAGATGTTTCAACCTTTTCGAAAGGTATGCTTTTTTTTACCTTGATTTTTCTTATTTTTTTACTACAAAAAAAAATGGTAACTCTATTTTCTCTTTATTCTTCTGTATTCTTCCAAGAGTACTTCTATCTATTCTGTCACCCTACTGGGCACGCATCCCCATCTTTGAAACGAGAGGAAATTACATAGTGACTCTAGCATGTGCATTTGTTTCATCTCATTTAACTATCGACGTCATTTAATTCATAGAATTTGGAAAACGGGCAACAAATGAAGCCATAAAAATAACAAATGATCACTCACAATTGATCATTTATTTGGAGTTTTAGTAACTTTAGTTTCATGTGGGAGTTACATGTTTGTTATTCTAAATAAAGTACAAAAATATAATTTTTACTTAAAACTGCTGAAGTTGTTGGAAATCCATTTCTCTTTTTTCTATGGCTCGATAGGAGGAAACTCGTGTGTTGCAACGAGAGCCCTCACAGGGTCGATAGTTAGATCTATGGAAAGATGGAGGGAGTCCATGCAATTGCATGTTATAGGTGTTAAAGTTAGTGCTTGAGCTTCTGCAGGCTGGGAAGAGCGGTGCTAGTTTAGCCTTTGATAAGTTAAATATTTATGTGTAATGTTTGAACTTAGTACTTGTTAGATTTATGTATTATCGAGTACTCAGGTTGGAGGGGGGTATATAAACCCATTATGATTATTGCTAAGGCATCTTTAAGAAGACTTGTTGTTAGGACTGGAGAACCGCTACCTCTCAAATAGTAGCTAGCCCTAATATATCTTCATCTATTCCACCTTCCTCTTCTCCATCTCGTCTTTTCCACCATTCCATGCAAGAATAGGTCATTGTATTTCCTGCGGTCTGAGCGCAGGGAAGGGGCTGTTATCAAGTTAGTATTAGAGCCAGCATCGCATTTGGAGCCGTCCACCATGACAAACGACTTGCAACTGGTAGGCAGATGGACGCAAAGCTTAGCGCTTTGGATGTTTGATTCTCTTCGATGGAACAAAGGATGGAGACTATGGACCAGACAATAGATGGAGGGTCGAATGCAAAAACAATCAACAGATGATAAAGGGTCGGATGGAAGATGAAGGCGCAACAGTTCGACGAAACAGGTTATACTCTCCTACTTGATTTTCCAATTTTCGATGAAACGGGAGATCTAGAAGAGTAGAGCAGGACCATAGCAAAACTGTTAGCATTCTACCAATTGGAACTGGAAGAATGGGTTGGGGTTGCTTCTATGAATTTAAGGGGGGTGGCTACGAAATGGTACAAAGGAATGCAGTAGGGTCTTGATAACCTAGACTAGAATATATTTATAGAGGCCTTAGTGGCGCAATTTGGGGATAATCCTCTTAGGGATTACAAAGAGGAGCTTTATAAGTTTAGGCAACAAGGGTCTATGACAAAATATTTGAACCAATTTGATGGTCTAGCCACCAAGGTGAGAAACATGTTGGAGTCCAATAAAGTTGCATGTTTTGTGGGGGGGTTAAAGGAATCCATCTGTTTAGAAGTTAAATGTTTAAGGCCAGTGAGTATGGCAATGGCCACCTCACTAGCGAAGGTATAGGAGTCAAAAGTGGAGGCTTGAAGAAGGGCAACTGAAGGTAGCAGCAAGGGAGTTTCCAGGAGTACTACAAATTATAAGCTGACATGGTCTAGGGACAAGGGCACAAACAGCAATGAATGGAGAATTTATTATCAGCTAGAGCATAAATCACCAGATGAGTAGAACAAGGGGCAACAGAAAAATCTTCAATATACTAGGCTATCACCGAAAGAGGAACAAAGAAGGAGAGAACTGGACTTATATTTTAGGTGTGAGGGAAAATATCATCCAAGCCATCTTTGCAAGGGAAAACAATTCTGCTGCATTTTGGGGCCAACTTCTGATGATGAAGAAGAAGAGAATGAGTTAGGGGAGGATATAAAGCAGAACAACACCTCTCCCCATATATCACTCCTGCCCTTACCAGGAGTAGCCATCTAGATACCAAGACATTTCAAAAGACAACTACTAGTATTGATTGACACAGGAAGCACTCATAACTTTATAAATTTAGAAATGGTAAAGAACATTGAAGCTACCAATGGTCCCTAAAAAGGAATTGAAGGTGATGCTTGCTTTGGATGATTTTGTTAAATGTACTAGATACAACTCTGTTTTTAGCTTGGAAGTTAAAAGGGTGGTTATCACCATGGAAGTATTTGTAGTGCCCTTAAGTGGACATGATGTGATAATAGGAGTGCAATGGTTACGCTAGGATGGGGTGGTGCTGGACTTTGTAGAAATGGCCTACAGATTCACTTGGAAGAATTAGCCAATGTTATGGAGAGGCAGAGCCATGGAAGAGTTGTAGATTGAAAGTGCTGAAGAGCTAAACAGAGCACCCTGACAGATATCCTTCATGGCATTAGTCCAAGGACCAGAAATGGAAGAAGAGTCAGTGAAAGAGAAAACATATATATCTATAAGTGGAACAGTTACTTCAGAAGTATCAACAAGTATGCCACCTGCCCGTACAATTGAACATAGAATTATTTTGAAAGATTCATCTAAAGCTACTGAAGTTAAGACATATAGATTTGCTTATAGCCAAAGGAAAGAGATTGAGAGACAGGTAGATGAATACCTTAAATCGCATCAAATTCAGCCAAGTAACAGCCCTTTTACATCACCAGTTTTATTGGTAAAAAGGAAATATGGAGGATGATAGATGTGTATTTACTATCGAGAATAGAATCACAACACTATGAAGGATAAGTATCCTATGCTTCTAGTGGATGAGCTATTGGATGCCTTAGGACATGTCAAGTGGTTTTCAAAGATAGACCTAAGGGCTGGGTATCACCAAATTCGAATGAGTAGTGGAGATATTCTTAAAACCCCTTTTAGAACTCATAATGGGTATTATGAATTTTTAATAATGTTGTTTGGGTTAAACAATACCCCAGCTACTTTTCAGGCTCTAATGAACCAAATATTCAAACCTTATCTACATAGGTTTGTATTGATTTTTTTGATGATATTCTGATTTATACGTTCACATTTGAGAAGCATTTGGGGAAGTTGGCAACAGTGCTAGAAGTGTTGATGAAACATCAACTATATGCAAAAAGAAGTCAGTGCCACTTTACCACCACATCTGTTTGTTACTTAGCCACATGTCATTGACAGGAAAGGAGTTAAAATGGAGGAAGAAAAGGTCAGTACCATACTGAACTAGCCCATTCCAAAATCTATAAAAGAATTAAGAAATTTCTTAGGTCTTTCAGGGTATTACAGAAGATTTATCAAGGATTATGAGAAAATACTCAACTGTTCAACAAAGTATTGCAGAAAGGAGGAGTTTGTTAGTCAAAATAAATGCAAGCTGCATTTCATCAATTAAAAACAACCCTTACTCAAGCTCCAGTCTTGAAACTGCCTAACTTTTGAAAATAGTTTGTGCTGGAATGTGACGCATCAGGAGTGGGAATGATACTATTTTGATGTAAGATAATCACCCATTGCTATAATTGAGTAAAGCTTATAAAGGCAAACAAGCAGATCTTCCAACTTATGAAAAGGAAATGTTAGTCATCCTAATTGCTATGGACAAATGGAGGCAATTGCTGATGGGAAGAATATTTACAATAAGGACTAATCAATTGAGCATAAAATATTTGGATCACCAACAAAACAGGACTGCAACTCAGGAAAAATGGTTGGTTAAGCTACTTGGCTTTGACTATGGCATTGAGTATAAGGAAGGGAAAACGAATTTAGTGATAGACGCCCTATTAAGATAGGAACACCCTTCCACAATGATAATATCAGCAAAAACATTAGTGTTGCCATGATGGTTTCAAGATGTTAAAAGAGTGTATCAAGAATCAGAAGCATATCAATAGTTACTGTAGAAGTGGGAAAAAGGGAACTGAGCAGCCAAAAATACAGTCCATTGGATGAAGTTTTATTTTATTAGGGCAGATTACTAGTGGTAGCTGAACTCAGGCCGAAACAACAGTTATAGAAGAGTTTCATACTTCTCCTTCAGTAGGACATGAGGGCTATCACAAATCTGTTAAGAGGATGCAGAAGGTAGTTTATTGGAAGGGTTGGAAGAAAGACTTAAAAACATTTATCCAGGAGTGTGATGTGTGCCAAAAGAATAAATACTTCACCTTAAGACCAGCTGGATTGTTGACTCCATTGCCTACACCACAATAGGGCTGGACAGACATTTCAATGGACTTCATTGAAGGACTTCCACTATCGAAGGGTTATACAAGTATTATGGTTGTGGTAAATAGATTTATAAAGTATAGACATTTTGTGGCTTTAAAACACCCCTACACAACACGTGATGTGGCCCATATACTTTTAGAATAAATGGTGAAGCTTCATGGTGTGCCACAATCCATAGCGTGTGATCGAGATCCAATATTCATAGGCACTTTCTGGCAGGAATTGTGGAAGCTTCAAGGCTTCAAAATAAATATGTCTTCTACCTATCACCTTCAAATAGATGGGCAAACAGAAGTAGTGAACATAATTTTAGAAACATATTTATGATGTTTTCATCTTAACACCCAAAATAGTGGACATATTGGCTCCCATGGGCAGAGTATTGGTATAATACATCATGGCACAGCACCATTAATAGAATTTCGTTCGAAGCATTGTATGGTTATCTGCCTCCTAATCTGCTTTCATATATTTCGAGAATAGCTAAAGCATCATTTGTGGAAGAAGAACTTAGCCGAAGAGAGCTAATTAATCCTTAAGGATTTGCAATACCAACTTAATAGGGCAAGTCAATGCATGGAGAAATCAGCTAATAAATCCAGGCAAAAGGAGTATGCAGTGGGTGACTAGGTGTACCTAAAGCTTCAACCATATCATTAGACATCACTGGGTGTACCTAAAGCTTTCATATATTTCAGGAATAGCTAAAGCATCATCTGTGGAAGAAGAACTTAGCCGAAGAGAGCTAATCCTTAAGGATTTGCAATACCAACTTAGTAGGGCAAGGTAATGCATGGAGAAATCAGCCAATAAATTCAGGCAAAAGGAGTATGTAGTGGGTGACTGGGTGTATCTAAAGCTTCAGCCATATCATTAGACATCACCACAAGAAAACAAAAAAAAGGTGACGAAATCAAAAAATCGTCATCTTTACATGAAAAAGATGATGACAGGAAGTTTACATCCATTATCTTTTTTCTGTTTTCCTGTGGTGCATCCACAGCTAGTAGGACAAATCAGAAATTGGTTGCCAGATTCTATGGTCCCTATCAGATTGCGGCAAAAATTGGGCCAATAGCTTATAGATTGAAACTATGCAGGAAAATTGGGTTAGTGGAGTAGGTTACACCATCATTACCCGAAGTGGAGCAACCCAAACAATGAACTCCGTATCGTTTGATTGCCAGGCGGTTGGTGAAGAAAAATAACAAAGTTGCTACTGAAGTCTTGTGCACTGGGAGGACAAATTTGAAGTTATGGCCACGTGGGAGTACTACGCCCAGCTGATTGCTTTATTTCCCGACCTTAAGGACAAGGTCTTTTAAGCGAAGGAGTAGTTGATAAATTAAATATTTATGTATAATGTTTGAACTTAGTACTTGTTGGATATATGTATTATTAGGAACTTAGATTAGACGGGGTATATAAACTCCTTGTGGTTGTTGTAAGGACATCTTTTAGAAGACTTATTGTCAAAATTGGAGAACCGCTACCTCTCAAAAATTTAAAAATTGTATGATTTTTTTTTTAAAAAAAGACGCATGCAGACGTGTAGTTCCTAATATAAATCATTAAAAGTGATATTTAGGAATGATGATAATTATCGCATTACATGCATGATTTGTTTTTTAGAGATAAGATTAAGTAAATGAGATGTACGTTTTTTTAGAAAAATAAGATTTCTAATGATGATAATTTTTATTATAAAATATTAAAATTATTTTATAAATATAATACACGGTGCTCGATACATTAAAAATTTATATATATAATGTACAGTGATTACGCATGCAGGCAGATCTGGGTAGACGGACAGGATTGACGGCGACGTCATGATCTCGCGTGCAAATTAAAAAATAAAAAATACTCTGTCATTCACTACAAAAAGAAAAGAAAAGAGGTTTTTGTGACAAGAAAAAGCCAGTAACACTCGTGAAATCAGGATGCAGCTGGGTTCAATTTCATGTAATTACCATACCAAGTAATCAACTTCCTATTCAATCAAATTTCCTTAAAACACAAAATATCACATGCCCCATTGATGTTACACCAAGTTGACATGAAAAGTCAGAAGAAAACCTCACAATAGATCCATCATATGCAAGTTCCCTGATCCAGTAAATGCATTAGCAATAAAACAATAGCTATAAAACCAAACTCTATCTACCACATAGCAATTATAAATTTAGAAATGCAAACTAAGTTGAATCTACAGTACAAAGATTCCAAATGGAAAATGCTAGCAAAAGCAATCAACCAAAGACATTTTCATCCTTAAATGAGTAGGCAGCAACAAAATAAGCATAGGCTATGTTTGTTAACGTGGTGCGGTGCGGTGGGATGAGTTGTGTGAGATTGATAGTTTTTGTACGATTTTTAATGATGAATGATGGATAAAATACGTTCATCAGTTATGATTCAATAATTTTTAAATTTACCCTCAATATTATTTTTAATAATATTTTTAAAAATATATCGAAAAATTATCACTCAGGGGAGAGCCAGGAAACCGACAGCGAGAGACGTGTACTGGCCAGCAAGTCAGCTGCCGCCTCTCATATGCCGGTTGCTGCTTGCAACCACCGATTTTTCGCCTGATGCTCCATCTCGTAAGGCTTGAGGGTAATTCAGTTTATCTTCGCCTAGGTTTATGGGTAAATATTTTAACCCTCGGACTCTACACTTAGACATAAATCATGATTTTTTCTATGAATTAATCATTTTATTTGCCTCTCCACATCATCCTTCTCGGCTACATGTGTCGACTATCGTCTACCATAAGCCGGTTGCCGCTTGCGACCACCGGTTTTTCGCTTGACCAGGTACAGGAGGAGGCGCACGCGGGAGGAGGGGCAGATCGGGTGCGACAGGAGGGTGGACCATTGGCGGTAGGGCTAGGGCAGTGCAAAGATGTGTTTTTCGGGAAAAAAGGATGAGGGCATTACCGAAATTTTACATTTAATTGTTACAGTAAAAAAAACTACTACATTATTTTGTTTCACTTTAATTACTATATACAACTAACTACGTATAGTAAATACTCATCCTACCTTATTAACAAACACAGCCATAATCTTGATTGTCTAACAATATCTACAATGTCTTACAAGAAAAGGTAGTGGAATTGATGAAACACATGATATGCAATGAAAGAAACATGAGAATATGATTCATAATTCACGAGAAGGCAATTTGTGTGTTTTAAGACCTTTAAGCATATCAAAAAATTTGTAAAATCTCTTTACCAGCTATCACCTAGACGGTGTATGCCTTGTCCCTCTAAAAGCAACAATCCATGCTGATTGTAGTGAACCTCCTGAAGAACATATATACGATACATGGCTCAAAAGTTTTAGGTACTCATCAGCAAAAAAGTTTTAGATATAATTCATCATGTTATTAGAAGCAAAGGAAAATAGGCATAAGGCACTAATAATCATTTCAGGAAAAGTAAACACCACAAAATCAAATGCTTCTCACAACAGCATGATAAAAATTAGTTGATTTGCAGTACTTAATTTCTACTACAACTTTAGTTTTATTTGTTATTGAACTTACTACAAAGTCAAACAGTTTTTGTTTCACCTTCATCTTATCCTGCCATATGTAATATACTAAAATACAAAATTTCTTTATTTGTTGCATAAATACAAAGGCATACCACACTAAAACATGCAGTAATATTCATGGGAATCATGTTGGGAATATTACTATTCATTAACAGAGAATAAGGATTTCACTTTATTACTAAGAGTTAGGAAAGTCCCTTTTTGTTCCTCTAAATGGAAATAGAGCTATAAAAATATAGCTTCCAAGAACGTACAAACTTTGTGAAAATTAGGTGAAACACTGAGTGATTTCGTCAATCGAAACTGCCTATGAATAGCTACGGGGGTTTATTTACAATTGCATATTCCTCATTCATATGTTTGAATTTTTGTGTGGGCATACATAAATGACCACTTATATCAAAATTTCTCAAGTTTTGAACCCTTAGAAAATCTCTATGAAAATATACTGAGATCCAAGAATTAGATTTTCTGGATGTAAATCCCAAATGTAACTAGATGAAAATTTAAGATGGAGGAGAATTCCTAAAGTGTGGTTTATGCACTAAGGGTAAGGATCCTTTGTATCATATTTATGATGCTACCGTGTCATTACCAAACAAGGCACATATTTAAAAATATAACTGCAAAATAAGCTGAGGGCAAAAAATATGCCTGTATTCACAATAAATTTACTCCCAGATTAAATGCTAGTTGTCACATATTCTTTTTACCATTGGTATTCTTTTCACAAGACAAAGTCACATACAATATGCATGTAATATCATTCCAAAGTATATAATATCATATCAACAACAAAATACTGACATTATTCACTGTGATTCAATTTCTGTTTAGCTTCATTACCAATTGTTATGTATTATGGCATTTACAAATTAATTAAAACATGGGAGCATTAAATAACCAAAAAACTTGCAATAAAAAATTAGGACAACTTAAAACACGTGAAAATATGAACATTAAAATACAAGTGAATTAGTAAAATATCTTACCTTAAATTAATTATCTTCGTTTGAGTTCTACCTAAAATAGTAATAAATAATAATACAAAAATAAATATGATTCAAATTTTAAGTAATAAATTAATTATAACAACAAAAGATATACTTACCAAACTTCGAGGCTTATTGCATTTTTCATTCTCTTATTTTTTCCATATGGCTGTAATAAAGGTGTATTATGATTCAAAACAACTTTAATTACAACTTCACACCATCTTAGGCCTAAAGAAGTTTCCACAATCCTTTTATTGGAATCTTCACTTAATAACACTCCTTTAGCTAAGATGGATGCGTTGTTTGTAATTTTACATGGTATGCATTACTTCTACAAAAAAACATTTAACAGAAATATTGTAATGTAAACAATCAGTAATAACATATAATTTTTAATACCAATTTATCTCATGAATAGGTAATTGAGATGAGGACAATCCAAATTGATCAATCGACACTTAAATGACACCACGTGTCTATCAAAAAAGTTAAAGAATTAATATTAACAAATATATATGATTATAAGATAACATATATAATAATATTTATTTAGTATTACCTGTTAGAGAAGTAATTCTTGCATATATTTCATTTGACTTCTCATTTCATGCATGTCTACTTCGAATTAATGCATTTTATTAACTTCAACTTCCTTCTCATTGTTGTCTACTAAAATATACTATTTAGTGGATAACTTGCATGAATTTTTGCCTAGCACCTATGATAGGGTAGGACCTAATTCCAAATCCCATACTCGATTACGTGTTTCTTTGTCAAGCACTTGTGATAAAATATCAACATCAGTAGCATTTGAACAACTTCTTTGATCTTCAGCTTGGCTTTGTCTAAGTCTTTAAATTTTATCATACACAACATGGATAATAATGACGATTAAAAATAAATATAATAACTAAAAAAATAATTGAAAAAATAATAAGGATGGAATACATACCACTTGAGATTGTGATATAAGATCAGTTATATTTCCATTGTTTCTTGTTCTACTCATGAAATAAAGTTCATTTTTATCTAATTGAATACCTGTTTTCTTTTTCTATGTGATTATTATGTATAAAAACTTAGTATATACTCAAAGAAATTATAAATTCAAATTTTAAAAAAATATGTATTACATACATGTTCATGAGTCAATCATGCAAAACTTTTCTATTTGACATGACGTGTGATTGAAACATTTTTTGATTGTCCTTATTGTTATCACTTTTGGATTGCATAAGCAATACCAAAAAAAAATGCATGATCTTTACAAACATAAAGGCCATAATATATACATATTCACAACAAAAAAAGAGAAATCATATCCAACTATTATAAGTTCAAATCATTAATATTTTAAATATGAATAACACTTGTCTTAATTAAGTATGCCCGAATTTCTTGCAATTAGGACAAACAATCCTACTTGTGTTACTCTTTTCATTTTGTTGATTTTTTTCTTTTCCTTTTTCTACGACAAAAGCTATGTGATTTTCATCCTTGCTCCAATTCCTCAATCCCTTTTGTTCTTCCTCTTGGAGAGTGAGATTGTAAACCTTCCTAAGAGTAGGCAGGGACTCAGTAAAACGGATTTGAAATCTGATATTGTTATAATTTACATTTAATCCATTGTATAACTTTTTCATCATCTCTTTGTCTAGCACCAATACATCTTATATCTTCTGTCAAAATTTCAAACTCATCCCAAAGACCTTTAAAAAGAATAGTAGGCAGAGATAAACTTGTCTTCTTGAACAAGGTTAGCAAGTTATTTCTTGATTTTGTAGATGAGAAAAACAGTCATTTAAATCTTTCTAAAGATCATAAGTCCTCTCATGGTACATAACATTCCTTTTAAGATCAAGTTGAATAGAGTTGAAAAGTCCAGCTAAAATATAGCATCAACTCCTATCCTCCGATACTGTGTGAAATTTCTTCTTTTGATGCATAAATGATCTGTTAATGAGAGATTTGTAGTGAAGAGAAAACGAGAAGGAGGTGGCGACAACTAGGACAATGATGTATGAGAAAAGAAATTTGATAATGCATGGTAAAAATTTAAGTTTATTACAACAACTACCAGGTATATATACCCAAACCCAATAACAGTCAAAAAAAAAAAAAAAAAAAACACTACTCAAATCCTAACATTTAAAACAAGAACATAATGGTAAATTTAACCGTGACAACTCTGTTGAAAATACAATTGTTTATTGTAGTTGAAAATACAAATATTTAGTAAAATATTTTGTAAATATTGATTCAAAATTTTATTTTTAAAATAATCATTGTAACGTGTAAAATCTTTTACAATATTATTATATTAATGCAAACAATAAACAATTCATCAAATATTAATTACATCATATAAAAAATAGAAACGTAAATTTGAAAATTTTACAAAAAATATTGCTTTAACAAAAAAATTTACATTGGAACTTCAATTGTTCTCTTGAGAATTGCTTTTTCAAGATCTAACTACAATATCACTCTCTATCCTGTGGTGGTTGCTCTTGATTAGAATTAAAACAAACCTGGCCATAGTTGTCAAATTATATCGATAGAAAACTCAAAAATCAAAGGGATTTTATCAAATCATTTGTTGAAATTAATACAAAGGTCCAATACACCACATACAAAGATTCTTTAAAAAAGGATATTCTTTAAAATGGTCAAAAAAATTCCTCTTTAGTTATAAATATCTGGATCTACACGTAATTAAATAAAATTTTAAAATTTTTATGCGTTTTTTATTTAAAAAAAAAGACGCATGCAGGCTGACCTGTAGTTCCTAATATAATTAAAATTATCGCATTAAGGGTATGTTTTTTTTTAGAGGCAAGACTAAGTACGTGAGATGTACAATTTTTTTTTTTTGGAAATATAAGATTTATGATAATAATAATTTATATATTAAAATATTAAAATTATTTAATAAATATAATATACAATGTTTGACGAATGTGTTTATTTAAGTGATAAAAGTAGGTGAGATAATGTTTATATTATTTTAAAGGTATATCATTTACGATATAAATATTTTGATATAATTTTTTAATATAAAATATTAAATTTATTTAATAAATATTACCGTAAATTACATGATAGTTGATAAAAAATAAATTTGTATATTGTAAACAAATAAGGTTAAAAATTTGTAAATATAATGTACAGTAATTACGCATGCAGGCAGACGTGGGTAGATAAACGGGATTGACAGCGACGTCATGCTCTCGCACACAAATTAAAAAATAAAAAAAAAACTCCGCGTGCCATTAATGAAGACTAATTATCGCATTAACTACAGGCAATAACCCCTTGTAAGTATATTATTAGTGGACTTTTATCCAAACCTCGGAGTTTAAAGATAGTTTAATAAACCGGCCAGAAGGATCGAGCTGGGCAGAAGATGGCGAGGAGCATCATGAGCATGATGGGGTGGGACGACTGTGGCAGGCGCCGGCTCCTCCTGCAGAGCTGGAAGTCGTACGTGGCCATGATCACGCTCCAGTTCGGCTACGCCGGGATGAACATCATCACCAAGAAGTCCCTCAACGGCGGCATGAGCCACTACGTCCTCGTCGTCTACCGCCAAGCCTTCGCCACCCTCTCCATCGCCCCCTTCGCCCTCGTCCTCGAGAGGTGCGTGCGTACGTAATCAACGTCATCACTCATCAGCTTCCGCAGTTGATTAATCAATCGATTAATTAACTAAGCCGGCATGTATATACGTAAGTACGTACCGATATATCGAGTGTTAGATTAATTTTTAACCGTGCGTTATGAATGCTACGGACAGAAAAGTTCGCCCCAAGATGACTGTCCGGGTCTTCCTGCAGATATTCTTGATGGGTCTTCTCGGGTGAGCGGAAATGAATAATTTTACATATATACAGTAGCTTCTTAATTTTGAAACACAAATTAAGGTTGAGTTTTAACTTTTTCTTCTTAACGATAGCTAATTAAATTTGATATGCTTAATTAACTTAATCGATCGTTTGTACTTGCTCTCTGGCGCTCAATTTCAGGTCGGTGATAGTCCAGAACTTTTACTTCGCAGGTCTCAAGTTCACGTCGCCGACCTTCTCCTCCGCCATCACCAATATCTTGCCGGCCCTGACCTTCGTCATGGCGGTGCTTTCCAGGTGTTAATTATTTTGTTAATTAATACCACAAAACATCATCTATATAAGTATATATATATATAAGCAAAAGAACCTGATCGATTAAGTGCTAATTGCTTAATTAATCGGTGATATAAATTACTTAATAGTCCCACATCGTTTAAATAAAAACTGCCAAAGAATAAAGATATCACTATATGTATCAGTATGCGCGCAAAAGCCTGTTTTCGTTTTACCCACCGTCACTCTATTTTATTAATTTATACGATATCCAAGTAGATTTACATATCGTAGACATATAAATAAGTTATAAGTGAAAAATGTATGTATCGAAGATGATTCGAATGAATCTGAATTTATATATATGTTAATTTTTTCCTGTATTCAATATTGGCTAGGGAATTTTGAATTGGAATTTTACAGAATGGAGAAGGTTGAGATGAAGAAGGCGAGATGGCAAGCAAAGGTGGCGGGCACGGCCGTGACGGTCGCAGGAGTCATGGTGATGATTTTCTACAAAGGACCCGTGGTAGATCTCCTCTGGAACGACGGCTCCCATTCTCCGCCGGCGTCTAACGCACCGCCCATGGCCGCTGACGACAAGGAGTGGTTCAAGGGATCCATCTTTCTCATCGTCGCCACCTGGTCCTGGGCTGCTTTTTTCATCGTCCAGGTTCGTATATATGATCGTTGACCCTGACCCAATTAAGTGATGAAACTCCCGTATACATACCTATATATGCATGCATATAATATATATATGTGCATGATGAATTAATTAATCAATCATGGATCGATCCATCAGTTGGTGATGATTGATTAATTGCAGGCGTACACCCTAAAGAGGTATTCGGCGCAGCTATCTCTAACAGCACTGGTGTGCTTTCTGGGCACGCTGCAGTCCATCCCAGTCACCTTCGTGATGGAGCACAGCACAACGGTGTGGAGGATTGGGTGGGACATAAACCTTCTTGCTGCTGCATATGCCGTTAGTCTTCCATGATCTCCTAATGACTCCATTAATTAACACAACACTCTGGTTGATTGATGATTTTGACCAATTTGTAAGGTAGATTAATTTGGTAGATGGAAAGATTGATGACAACGCAATAATGCAGGGTGTTGTCACATCTAGCATTGCATATTATGTACAAGGACTTGTCATCAACAAGAAAGGCCCAGTCTTTGCCTCAGCCTTTAGCCCTCTCATGATGATCATAGTTGCTGTCATGGGTGCCTTCATCCTTGCTGAGAGGATTTACCTTGGAGGGTAACTATTTATTATCATCTTTGTCCTAATCACACGAACACTCACGCATGCATGTTGACAACTAATAATTAAGATCAAATAATTTAGTCATGGTGATCAAATTCATCGAGTTAATTAAACATATATTGAAGGCATATATATATATATAATCTCTAAGGAAACGTGAGATTCCATCTAGAATTACAAGGCAGTTTATCTAAGTTAATTAATTACAAGCACATATATATGCTTTGCCGCCTCCAACAGTATTATATATACAAATATTCCTCTACCTCCCACTTGATTTCAGCGACAACCACATGTCAGTTGAAGTTTTACTCTATGGTCTTAATTGTTTGGCCGCTAAAGTTAATAAACAATGTTAACAAATAATATTGTATTGCAAATTAAAGTCTCATGTGGTATATATGGTTATTGATTAATTGCAGTGTAATTGGAGGCATACTGATAGTTGTAGGCCTCGCCTCAGTTCTGTGGGGCAAACACAAGGACGTCCAAGACAAGCAGGAGACACCACCACTTCCAGTCAACGATATCGTTGACCAAGAAAATGCTGGTGGTCCACAGTGTTTGGAAGTTACCCGAGTTGATGAGATCGACCTTGAGAGAGCAAAGATGAGGAACAGTAATGTCGTTGCTCCCCTTGACGATGCAGTGGTGCCCGAACAATCCAAAAACCTTTGGTGTTCCTAAGGAGTGTTAGAATTGGGTGTTGACTCAACTCACCATTTCAGGTATGACTCAATTTTAACTTAGCATTTGTCACAAGCAAGTGATTACTGGGGTTATGACTTGACCCATCTTAATGTCCAACAAAATCAATTACTCATCATTATTAACTATGACTTGACTTATTATAACCTTCAACAACATTAATCTCTCACTATAATCACCCAATAATGTGTCCTCTATGTCTGTGCAGGCCCAAAGTTAGAGCACAAGTAATATATTGTCGTCCATATCGTATGTGTGGGATGATGTGGTTTTGAATGAATAATACAACTCTTCGTCATGAAAGGATGCAATTAACCTTCATGGAAAGGTGTAATTCTCCGTGAAATGGTGCAATTCTTTGTGAAAGGGTGTCAGTGAATGTTTATGTGTGTGGTTGCATTGGTTAGGGTTTTACGGTAGTTTATAGGAGACACATTACTTACTCTTCACTTGTATATATATAAATTTTTCCTAATTTTCTGTGTACACAAGCAGCTTCATAATTTTTTCCATTTTTAAATTTTCTATTTTCATTTTTCCGTTTACATTTCTCCTTGTGACTAATGAAAAGTTTAAAGCAAACATATAAAATCCAAACATAAAAGTTAAGAGAATGTGTATTAATTAACACTTAAATGAAACAATCCTCTACCTTGACGTGAATTCTCTTGCCACTGCTAGCTTTACCTTGGGGTTATAGTAGACTATAAATATTGAGTAAGTCCAAACAATGTAAAAACTTGCTTTTAGGAATTGATTTGGTGAGTATATCAGCTGGATTGTCTTTTGAATCAATCTTTTTCATTTTAATTCTCTTCTTTGTATGGATGAAGTGATATCTCACATCATTGTGCTTGGTCCTATCATGATACACTTGATCCTTGGTTAAGCATATTGCACTCAAATTGTCACAATACACTGTAGCTTGATCTTGTTGTAGATCGAGATCTCCAACTAGTCCTTTAAGCTAGATGCCTTCTTTGGCAACTTTTGTCAATGTCATATACTCTGCCTCTGTTGTAGACAAAGTTACTGTTGATTGTAGAGTTGTTTTCCAACTTACTACAAAACTACCCAATGTGAAGACATAACCAGTCATTGATCTTCTATTATCTATATCAACATAATCTGAATCAAAATAACTTGTCACCAAGTAATTTGTATCACTTCCATAGATGAGACCTAGATCAAATGTTCCTTTCAAACACCTGAAAATGCGTTTTATAGCTTTCCAATGTTCTTTTTCAGGTTTACTCCTAAACCTACTAACAACACTAATTGCATATGCAATATTAAGCCTAATGCACACCATTGCATACATTAGACTTCCAACTACAGTAGCATAGGGAACACGAGACATATATTCTTTTTCAACTTCAAATTGAGATGTGAATACTGTAGAAAGACATGAATTTGTAGCAAAAGGAGTATCAACAAGTTTTGCAGTAGTCATACCAAACTTAGATAAGACTTTCTGAATGTAACTTTTTTGTGACAAGAAGAGCTTCCCATGATTCTTGTCTCTATAGATCTCCATTCATAGAATTTTATTTGCTGCCCTGAGGTATTTCATGTTGAATTCTAAACTAAGAAAATTCTTCAACTCCTGAATCTTCTTTTTGTCTCGTGCGGCAATGAGTATATCATCTACATAAAGAAGTAAGTAGATATATGAGCCATCGTTCAACTTGTTGTGATATATACAACAATCATACAAACTTCTATTGTAGCCATTCTTAATCATGAAACTGTCAAATTTCTTATACCACTATTTTGAAGATTGCTTGAGTCCATAAAATGACTTCTTCAATTTACAAACATAATCTTCCTTATTAGGAATAGTGAACCCCTCTAGTTGACTCATTAAGATATTTTCTTCTAGCTCTCCCTGTAGAAAAGTTGTCTTCATGTCTAGTTGTTCTAACTCCAAATTCTAGTGTGCTACTAGTGCGAGTAACACTTGGATAGAAGTGTGTCTTACAACTAGTGAAAAAATTTCATTGTAATCAACTCCTTCTTTCTAATTGTAGCATTTTGCAACTAATTGTGCCTTATATCTTGTCCCTTCAACTCCTTGGGTTCTAACCTTTTTCTTGAAGACCCATTTGCAACCAATAATTCTCCTCTCTAATGGTACATTGACTAGTTCCCATGTTTGATTCTTGTGAAGAGATTCCATCTCCTCCCTCGTAGCAGCAATCCACTAAGCAGATTCTTTACTTTTGATTGCTTCTTCATAGGTAGAGGGCTCTTTAAACT
This sequence comes from Amphibolis antarctica, assembly GCA_024699675.1. Classification (NCBI taxonomy): domain Eukaryota; kingdom Viridiplantae; phylum Streptophyta; class Magnoliopsida; order Alismatales; family Cymodoceaceae; genus Amphibolis; species Amphibolis antarctica. The sequence goes on from JAMKPZ010000023.1 coordinate 56,988, forward strand.
CCACCTCTTCTGCTGATTGAAGAGCACAAGCTATCATGTTCTCATAACCATATCTCTTTGTTGGTGCATTAATCTATTTTCGAGGTCAATCAATAGCAATACTATAGGGTTGTTCTTCATGTAGTTGTTCTTCAGATTCTGTATTGCTCTTCAGCTCATGATTCTATAATTAATATTTAGATTCATTTTCTTTTTGATTGGGAGTTGTTTCAAACTCCACCTATTTTATGTCCCCTTCTCGACTTTCTGAAACAGATGACTTCACATAAAAGTTTCATCAAAAGTTACACTTCTACTAAGGATAACTTTATGTTCAAAAGGAGACCAAATTCTATAACATTTTACCCCAACACCATAGCCCATGAACAACCCCTTCTTTGCCCTTGGCTCTAGCTTACCTTCACTAACATGATAATAAGCAAGACATCCAAATATTCTAAGATTAGAATATGTAGCAGGTCTTCCAAATCATACCTTGAAAGGATTTTTATTTTCAATGGCACTAGCGAGGCACTAATTCACTAAGTAACATGCATTCTTTACTGCCTCTACCTAGAAATTTTTCTCTAACCCAAAATTTGAAATCATGCAACGAGCTTTTTCTAATAGTGTTCTGTTCATTCGTTCTACTACACTATTCTGTTGAGGTGTGTCTTTGACTATACAATGTCTAGCAATGCCTGCACCCTTACAGAAATTATTAAATTCGTTAGAACAAAATTTCAAACCATTATTAATATGAAGACGCTTGATCTTCTTTTCTGTTTGATTTTCAACTAAAATCTTCCATTGCTTAAAGACTTTGAGTGCCTCATTCTTGTGTTTCATCATGAATACCCAAGTCATTCTTGAGTAATCATCTATTATAGAAAGGAAGTACCTTGAACCTCCTAGGGATGGAACACGAGGACTCCAATAGTCAGCATAGATATAATCAAGCGTTCCTTCTATTATATGTTCTGCCTTACTGAATCGAACTCAACGTTGCTTACCAAAGACACAATGCTCACAAAATTCAAGCTCAACTATCTTATGACTTCCTAGATGACCTTGCTTGCTCAAAATTTTCATCCCTTTTTGACTCAGATGTCAAAACCACATATGCCATAACTTTGTCTGATCTGATTCTAATTTCTCTAAAAGAGATACTGTTGCCATGAAATCTATAATAGTTGACCATTGAAGGGTATACAAGGGACCTTTCTTAATACCCTTCATAACAACTAAAACTCCTTTTGTCACTTGAAGTACTCCACCTCCACCACTATTTTTAAACCCTTTGTCATATAAGATCATCAGAGATATTAAATTTTTACCTAACTTTGGAACATGTCGAACATCAATCAATGTTCTCACCACACCATCATGCATTTTGATTTGAATGGTACCATTACCAATTATTCTACAAACTGTATTATTGGTCATAGAAACATTACCACCATCAACCTTTTCATAGGTTGAGAACCATTCTTTATTCAGACACATGATGTGAAGCACCAGAGTCCAATGTTCAACTATCAATTGGATATTGAACATCAAAAGCAGTGAAGGCAATGTTTGGTTTTGATGAAGAATCATCTTGTGCCACAACAATTGGCACCTTTGACTTCTTGGGACAATCAACTTTCCAATAGCCTGGTTCTTTGCAATAGTTGCATATATCTCTTGGATTCGGATATCTACCTTTAGACCTCCTTTTGCCTTTCTTGTCGTTTTTCTCAAAACGTCCACAACTTTTGTCAAAACTTGTCATTGCAAGTCTAGAAGCTAAAAAATCTACACCAATACTCGACATCATATGACGGAGTTCTCAAGTATGTAAACTCGATCTAATCTCTTCTATAGAAACTATATTCTTTCCAATAACGAAGGATTGAACGAAGTTCTCATACGACCGTGGAAGAGAAACTAATAGAAGTAAAGTAGCATTTTCATCTTCTATCTTGATGTCGATGTTCCTCAACTCCATTAACAAAGTATTCAACTAATCCAGATGGTCTTTTAAAGATGTACCTTCTTTCATATGGATAGAAAACAAACGTTCCATTAAAGATTTTATCATATATAGACTTTCTAACTTTAACTACAAACTAGTGGTAATTTCTTCATCAACAACTTCAATAATGACTTCATCAACAAGATAGAGCAAGATAGTGGAATGTGCATTTTCCTCTTGCATGGTCAACTCTATATCATCGATTCTAGAAGGTCTTGTTTTCATTAACAATGTCTAGATGTCTTGTTACTTTAATAAAGCTCACATCTTGATTTGCTAAAAACTAAAATTGTTCTTCCTTGTGAACTTTTTGATCTTCATGTTATGTGATGGCATCTTGTTTTGTATAAATGAACTTCAACTTGAGGTTTTGATACCAATTTGTTGCAAAAAAGATAGAATACAAGTCAAAAGAAGAATGTAAAACAAACAATCACATACACGAAGAGAAACGATTTACGTGGTTCACCATAAAAGGCTACATCCATAGGCGGCAACTAAGAGAAACTTCACTATTTTCGAAAGCAAAACATAGGAAGAAGGAGAAAGGCAAATTGGACGTACACTTCCTCCTTCCCATGCATGTTCTTTTATATTGCAAAATTTACTATAAATAGGATGTCTGTGATGATGTTCATAATTTCATAATGAATATCCACCGGAAACTTCCATTGCTAAATTAGTAAATAGATGTTTGGTTAAGAATTCATGGTATATTTAACAGTATTCATGTCTAATTTCAATTTATATATCAATTTTTAATTTCGGGTTAAAGTTCGAATTTATTATAGGAGTTTGTGTGCGCGGTGATGATGAACCTTTAAGTTGTTTAAATTTTAAATATTTTCAATATAAACTGTGTTTTGTTGAATTAATTATATGATTATCAAGTATGGGCAATATATATATGTGTGTACTTTTAGACATGTAATATGACAAATTTCATTTTATCAATAAAAAGGTAATTTTGTGTGAATGTGTATAAATTTTTTGCACGTAGAAGTAATTTTTTTTGAAATATATTTTATATATGAAAAATATTACAAGTACATGAATATTTTTTTTATATGTGAATAATATTAGATATTTTTATTAGGTTATTATAATATATATTTTTATTTTTAATTTTTTTTTGTGATGACTATTGTAACGATTTTCTCGGCCATCACAATGTTTTAGTATCACCTTTTTTAGTTAGGGACAACTTTTTATTTACTTTTTGTAAAGATGTTAATTTATACACGGTCCAACACTATTCGTGTTGTGTCGTATACGATTTTTTTTTTTGCTCATAATCCAATTGAATTGTATCAGTCAACTGTGTTGAATCAGGTCAGGTCTTGTTGGCTCAGTTTTATTTTTTATTTTATTAAATAATTAATATAATATTAGTATTATATATTTATATAATTATAATAAGTTTAATATGAATCATCTAATATGAAATTTTAAACCACCAATCTACGTAATATTTATACAACTTACAAAAAATATTATTATGTTTATGAAAAAAATTACAAATGTTATTTTTATATGAAATGTACAAATTTAACTTATAAACAATTAAAAAAAATTAAAAAAATTACATTACATAAATAATAATTAATTGACATAAAAGTACATTTACATTATTACAATTTGAGAAAAAAAAAAAAAACTTTACATTTATAAATTAAAATTATCAAAAAATTCTTTCATCAAACTATCTAATCTTTTTCCACGAAATCAAGTAAGTTCTCAATCTTTAATACACATTGAAGCTTCTAATATATCTCTCTTTAATCTTGATTTTCTATCATTAAATACACTCTACTAATACTGAAATTATTAGTAAATCTCTTGTCATGTATGATAAAATTTGAAAAGTCAAAGTTTATTTTTTCCATCAATCTATCACATCAAAAAAAATCATATTTGGATATTTATTTCATAGATATTGATTATTGATAACGTTAAAAGAATTTATTTTACTCCTAGAAATTATGGTACATGAAAAATAACTTAAATCATGTCATTTGTGTCATCCAAATTCCTATCATATCGTGCTACATAGTCATGTTATACCACGTTGACACAAAAGTCTTAAAAATTAGCCTAAATACATGTCATTGACCAGACACGATTTTCATTACATGAATTATTAATTTATACTTTTCTGTAATGAAAATTTATGTATAATTAAAATAAGATTTTGTTTAATAACAAGGTTAACAAGAGTTTTACTGCACTAAATATATATATATTAATAAATAATATAATGAAATAGATTTTTACGTTATAGTTATTAAATAAAAAAATAGAAAAAAAATTTAATATTACGAATTATATTGACTTAAAAAAAATTATGAATAGTTAGTTAGTTATATAGATTTTATTTAAAAATAAAATTTATAAAAAAAAATTTACAATATATATTTTAATAAATAATATTAAAAAAACAAATAGTCCCAACATCACACCCTCAAGGGCCTCAACCTTATGTCGTATGATTCTGATTTCTGCCGTCCGCAGCTCTGGGATGGATGTCTCTCCTGTTTCTTCTTCCCACCCATCATCCACAACATCAAGCCCTACCAAGAACCCAAACCCTAACGCCTGCAACAGCCGCCCACTGCCAACCCAATCCACTCCGACTAGCCCCTCCCCCGCCGGCGGCCCGATGTCGTCGCCGTCGCCGTCGTCGTCGGCGACCTTCTCGGCCATATGCCTGACGCAGGCGACCGTGGCGTCGGCCTGCGGCGCGTTGATGATTTTCTACCTCAACGAGATATACGCGTTCGGGCACGGGGCGGAGACGGCCCGGAGGCTGCAGGGCTCCACACCGCGGGACCAGTTGGTGATCCGGACGTCCGATTCCTTCGCAGGGCTGCTCCTCTTCGCCGTCGGGTCGCTTCTCTTCATGGTGTCCTTCGTTCGGGACAGGGACTTCCAGTCCTTCTTCGCCAAGGGCTGCGTCGTCCTCCACGCCTCCGTGGCTCTGTGGAGGGTGTGCTTCGAGCGGAAGCTGGAGGACCTCTCCGGCGACTGGCCCAGGCAGGTCGTCGGCGACATCGTCCTCGCATTTTCTTGGGTTCTCTTCCTCATCCATTCTTGGTCGGAGAGGTACGACTGATCCTCCTCCTCCTCCTCCTCCTCCTCCTCCTCCTCCTCCTTCTTGCTTGCCTGTGAATTAGTCACTACACAAGGCGGCGGCGGCGGCGACTTCAGAAGGGATGATTTGTGGTTTAGCATATGAAATCGTCATGTAAATTTCCTGTACTTAGCAGACGACGAATCCATACCTCATGCAATCCGGTAATGAGTAATTTTTTCGTTGGTTAATAGATAAGAAGCAGAAAAAATAGTATAATACAGATTTAAAATCACTTAATCTTTTAGTCCTCTGATATTTTAATATGATTAAGACACAAACTTCACATGTATTTTATCATTTTTCAAAATTTCAAGCTTATCATTCCAAGGAAGATCGAGTAGATATTTTAGCGGCACTCGACGGCCGACAGAGAGTCAAGTGGCATTAGAATACAGCAATTTTAATCTGAAGTCATTGCTGTCACGTCAAATGATGATATATAAATTAAATGAAAGAAGATATATTTGATAATTAATAAAATTATCATGTAGTTAGAACATCTCAATGATCAACAAGAAGGCAGTGTCAAAAAAATGTCGGAAAAAGTACAATCAATAAGATATGTTTGATAGATTTTTAGAACTATGAGAGATCCACTCCAACCTTGAGATCCACAAGATATGCTTGTTGAATTGGGCTTAGTTAACATCTGTAGTTTAATTAGAGACACCGCCACAAAACTCTAATAACTTATAGAGAATTGTGTACCAGTTGGTCACCTCAAATGGGTAATACACCCTTACATTTATATAGTGCAAAGTACAATAAGCACAAGGACCATTGAAATATTGGAATGTTTTGTAATTTAAGCTGATATCCTTGTTTGTTTGTTTAAGTATTTTTCAAAAAATTACATAATTGAGATATTTTTTATTATAACTTTTGATAAAAAATGTTTAAAACATTTGATAAATATTTGTATACACAATTACAGTAAAAAAAAATGTAATGCATAGTTAAAAACATTTGATAAATATTTGTATACACAATTACAGTAAAAAAAAATGTAATGCATAGTTAAAAACATTTAAACAAACGTTACCTAAAACAAACTTTGAAATGCAAATCAATACCGATGTTTTATCAAAAGAGTCGTCTGATGGCAGGAAACAAACCCGACAGACACCAACTATAGTTGCTGCTTAAGCGCACGGTATTTGAATTCCACGCTTTGCACTCATGTAATTAAATTAGCACCTAAATGCATATACTAGTTATTGATTAAGCACTTCGATTTTCATCTGGCCAACCATCTTATAAAACGATGTATACATAAGGCATTCTTACGCGACAATCGACGATCCAGACAAAACCAGAAATCAACGTTTATGGTGCCGACAACAAAAATGTGGGATCAACCGAATAATTTATGCAGACCACGAAAACAAAAGCCACGCTACAAAACGTCTACGACGCGTCAGAAGAGATCAGCACAACCGATTCGATCGGCGGCCCGTGATCAGATGATACCAAGTCCTGGTACTCACTCATTTATGACAAAATACACGTCTGTCAACAAAAACCATATTTAGTCCTCAAGCTCGATGATCTTTACCACCGAAGCATCTCCCACTTTCTGACAAACCACGACGCGGTCATGTGACTTTATCACGCCCGATGCTTTTCCGTGATCTAGGGCGACCTTCAGAACCGACTCGTTCGTTGCATTCGTGGATTCCGCCTGCACAAACAAAATTAATAGAGGGGAATGACCATGGTAACAAGAAAAATGACTTACGGGATGACGAGGATCGGCCAACATAGGGAAGAGACCCCTAACTACGAGTGATTGCCTTGCCTGCAAATTCCACAACACTCGTCAACAATACTCTCAACTGATAAGAAGTGCATCAGTCAGAAATAACAAGCACATTCACGGTGGATATACAGTCGGTCTCACAAACACAACATATTTTATTAAAGGTAGCTTGGCGGCAACCACAGACGGCACATACGTTTTATTTCAGTGATCAAAAGATTGGAATACGTACCATTCGTTTAAGTACTAAAATGCAATTTTTTTTGATAAGTTGTTCCATGATTAGTTGGCTATGAGTCAATATATATGAAATACATGTTGCTACTTGATGTTGGTTTTGTGTGTAATTGGTCTTCTAGGAGTCATCTCATAAAATCAAAATGACAGGGTTTTGTGGATTATCGAGTATCATATAGCTTTTAGAGAAAAGGAATATTACGAGAGAGAGAGAGAGAGAGAGAACCGGGGGGGGGCGGGGGGTGCAAAAATAATTCACGTACCTCAAATGCACCAGTGAAACTCCATCTTAGCTGATTTGTTTTAAGTCGAGGAATGACTACTGATAATACAGGCATTGTAGGTCTATATTTTGCAATCAGCCTGCGTGATGGAAAAATGTAAAACATTATAAATTTCGTGGATGCATGCTAACTATGACATTTAAGTGCAATTAGCAATACAAAGTGTTTTCCAAGAGCACCTTGCAGCTCTTCCAGATGAAGTGAAGACAATAATCACAGAAGCCTTGACTTTGATTGCTGCACGTACCTAGAGTAGTTCAAAGAAAATATACGACAGATTTCAATAAATTTTCATCTTTTATTGGATAAAATAAATCAAAGAATGAGCATTGACGAATCACGAAGACATACTGCAGATGAAGCTATGGACTCTAAGTGTGTCATGGGTTCACCAACGTATTTCACTGTCTTTTTGAAGTACAAGTCTTGGTTGAAAACCTTCTCAGCCTGTATGATCATTGGTTCAAACATAAATGCCAAAAAACACAAGGGGCCACACAAAAATAAGAAACAGGACATCACCGAAGACAATATATGCAGACTTGTATAGTGTAAATTAAGTAAATTATCTGCAAGTGCAAGCCAACATGCTAAGCAAGTCCTACCAAAGTAAAACACAGAGAGGATAATGACCAAAGCTTCCAATTGATTTAGGAAAATCCGAATGGCTTATGGCTTATCCAGATGTAGATCTGTTACCCCAAAGATTTTCTAGTCATTACTAATCATTCACCATCAACTTGGTTTATAAAAGTCACAAAAATCTTGAAACCATTAATATACATCAATAGCCTTTTTATGGAACATTCCATCCAAAATTTGTTAAACCAAACAGTCACAAAAGATTGTTTGCTAAGAGCCTAAGATGCATATGTTTGGATGAATAAGTGGTAATACTGTAAGAAATAAGTTAAAAAACAGTTTTATTAGAAATAAAGTAGTTGTACCAATAGAAGATAAAAGAAAATCGACTTACGTGGTTTAGTCATATCCTTATGAGGCCAAGGAATACATATTTAAGAAAGAAAAATTAATCAATATAGAATAAATTAAGAAAAAGTATAGGTAGACATAAAGCAACTTAGAAATTGTTAGAAAAAAATTAAATTCATGTAACTTAATTAAAGATTTGACCATAAATGGAAGTACTTGAAAGAAAAAGATTTATGTGATCAACATCATGTAGTGTAAGTATAACTTTGATTATTCTTATTTTGTATGATTATATAATATATGTCTAAAAATAAATATTTAAATAGCTGCATAGGTATCCAAGCTAATGCTTGAATCCTAAAGAAAACCTTTTCACTTGTGAAGGTACCAATCTCGAAGCAGAGGTCCAACAAAATGATTGATGCTGGCATTCTAAAATTAACTTAGCATGTAAATCAGATGCTTTATTTGGTAATGGTTATTTTTCATTAGCTTTTAAAAAAAAATCTAGCTTTTTTTTGTTATTTAAACTTTAAAGAAGCTACTGCTTCCAAACCTTTTTGGAAAATGCCAGTAACATTTGATAAATAGCTCCACTTTCAACATCTCTTCTCCCCACCTTACTGTTTATCAAAAAATACTCTGCCGCCCATCACCACACTAGACCTTCTTAGCCCTTTTTCTCCACGAGAAATTGAAGTTGATGACTTCCACTAATCTAATTCTCTGCCCCCTCCTTTTCCATCATGGAAGTTCAACAATCTCCAATAATCCAGACCACAACCACCAAACTTCCTCTTCCAACCACTTTCTTTTTTATCCACTAATCTAACATGACCTCTCCCCCCCTCCCTCCTGTTCAGGGAAATTGCCTATCCAATCTTGGATGCACCCTGCCTTTTTCAACCTCCTCTCCATCTTCAGCAGTAGATGAGTAGTAGTTGACCGAAAGAAGACAAAAAGGTTGGATCTTTGCTCACAGGTCATGAGTCGGCAGCAAAGGAAAACCCCCTTGAAGGGGTTGTTGACGGTGCTAGGAAGGTTGGATGGGTAACAACGTCAGTGTTCTGGGATCAGACTGGGATGGTCAGTTGGTCAAGAATGGTTGGGACGAAGAAAAAGATGGGATAGTGTGTTCTCAAAAAGGTATATCGTGGTGGTGTTTCCCATTGAGCATATTTAGCACAAAAAATAAGAGAGAAAACTGCTAATTTTACATATGTTTGGTAATGATTATTAACAAAAATTTTAGGAAAAACAAGAACAAAAAAGCATTACAAACACATCCTAAGAGATTGACAATCATAACAAAACATTCAGCCTTCTACCCTCCCAAGCAGAAAAGGGAAAAAAGTTTTTGCTCAATCAAAATTCAATACCTCAGAACAAATTTTTCCCAGAAAAAGGTACCCTGGCTCAATCACTTCACCCCCCACCCCCCACCCCACCCCTGTTGCCTATCCAATCTTGGATGCACCCTGCCTTTTTCAACCTCCTCTCCATCTTCAGCAGTAGATGAGTAGTAGTTGACCAAAAGAAGACAATGGTTGGATCTTTGCTCACAGGGCATGAGTCGGCAGCAAAGGAAAAACCCCGTGAAGGGGTTGTTGACGGTGCTAGGAAGGTTGGATGGGTAACAACGTCAGTGTTCTGGGATCGGACTGGTATGGTCAGTTGGTCAAAAATGGTTGGGAAGAAGAAAAAGATGGGATTGTGTGTTGGTAGATCGTGGTGGTGTTTCCCATTGAGCATATTTAGCACGAAAAATAAGGGAGAAAACTGCTAATTTTAACTACGTTTGGTAATGATTATTAACAAAAATTTTAGAAAAAACAAGAACAAAAATGATAACAAAAAAACATTACAAACACATCCTAAGAGATTGACAATCATAACAAAACATTCAGCCTTCTTCCCTCCTAAGCAGAAAAGGGAAAAAAGTTTTTGCTCAATCAAAATTCAATACCTCAGAACAAATTTTTCCCACAATAGAAATGGTTTCAACAGGATATAAGCCACGTAAAGTCTCAGCACCCAAAAGAATGGCATCACTTCCTGAAATCAAGCAGGGAAAAAGGAGAGTGAGCCTAAATATTTATGATATCATTATAACTATCAAAATAATCCAAGAGTTATATTAGAAAAAGATCTACTGGACCAGAATATACCATCCAATACTGCATTTGCAACATCAGTTGCCTCAGCACGTGTTGGCCTCAAGTTATTTGTCATACCGTCCACAACACGGGTGACTACTGCAGGTTTGCCAGCCATATTGCATTTGTAAACAGCAGACTTTTGGAACAAGAACACCTAAAATTTGACACAGACGAACAAGTGTCAAACAAAACAAACATATTTCCTAGGACCAAAGAAAAAGATCTCCCTGAGAAAATAGAAACATTCTATCTGATCATTCCATAAATCAAACAATTCTCAATATCAAATAAAATAAGCTTGCATATATATATTAAACGATTAAAAGAACAATGCCGTGATATGATGAGTTTTGATCAGTCTATACATCATAATTAGAATGCAGTACTTTATTAATAAGTGCTCACATGGGTTACCTAAAGACAAGATACTGTTCATGGAAAACCACTCTAATAGAGGCTTTCAGATGCTTGCCTCTAAAAGAAAATCCATTTCCCATCAAGATACATGTTATGAATGCTACAATAACAAAACATAGCACCACATCCAAGTAACTCGATTTTGTTTTCTTATATTTGGTCCTCATTGATACTTTGATAAATGCATTTATCTGAAAGTGCACAAATGTTTAGGCTGCACTATATATCATAGTATGATATTACAGTGGAAAATAAAAAAGATATTTTAAATTATTGATGGAATATGGGAGTTTAAATTCTTGAAAAGGGATTCAATTTTGGAACAAATTAGAAATGTGGAAAAGAATTTTTACTCAAAAACAAGCATTTTGGAAGAAACAGTATATTTATACACCAATACTTATTCATAGTGAACCATAAAAAAGTTCCATCCTTTAAAAAAATCTAGGAATAGCCATTTTTAGAATAAGTCATCCTTGGAAAGCACTTAAGGCTAAAACCTGCAGTGATCCACAATCGATGAGAATCCTTTACCCCGTATATAAATATTATCATAGACTGAATTTCTGAAACCTAAAACCCATGCACATCAATGCATAAAGTGTAGTTTTCTAGTATCTTGTTCGTAAATTTTGTAACTCCATTTGCCTTGACCTTTGTGACCTTGTGATGCAACCACTTAGGAGCCTTTGCATTTATTTTTCATTTTGGTGGTGCTTTGTTTCGCTCAAGGCCCATTTCTTTATTGTTCAAAATTCTGTTTGGTGTCTTGTTTTGTTTTATTTGGTTCCCAGCCTGCCTATGACTTGCTTAAGCATCCATTTTCTCATTTTTCATATATTCTTCTTTGCTGCTCAAAAAAATTTGAATTGCAGCCCTGCTTAATGTAAGTCCCATTACAACAGAATCAATACCCATGTATTGTAACTAGAGACCTGTTAGATAAATGCAACATGGAGCCAACCTTCTCTGGAGGAAGATCTATTCCCAAATTCCCACGTGAAAGAATTATACCATCTGCTTCACGTAGAATTTCATCAAAATGAGTCAGGCCCTGTAAGACAGAAGTTGAATGTAATTGGAATATGTATGAGAAGTACTAAAGAGTATTACTCGAGACATAATAATTCTTGCTCAAAACCTCAATATTTTCAATTTTTGCAAAAATCTGGGTCTGGCGAAGTTCTCCCAATTTTGATAGAAAATCTCGTGCCTACATTGAAAATGATGTTTATCAGTCTACAAAATCCCAATAGTGGTGGAAACAATTACATTTAGGCTAATTAATTAAAATTTTTCATTACTATTACAAAAAATTGAATTTTTGCCAGAAAATCACTGATCCTCTGATCCATATCTTTTTGCTCTCATTCTATTTATATACTTCTACTGTTAAACTGGTTTTCTTTTTTTTCAAAAATCTGAACAAATAAAAATCTTGCTATATGTTATTTGATATGTATAATATTAGACGCATAGTAAACAATAAATTATAACAGAATTTACAACAATAGTAAAATGTAACTGGTGCAGCTTAAGCAGATGACAATATAAATTGTGGGTCAATACAAAGAAAAGATAATCAGCATCACTAAAGCATAAATGGCCTTACACATCGAACATCTTCAGCATGCCTTGTATAAGATAATGAGAGAAAATCAATATTGTTCCGAACACCCCACTTACTTATAACCTGAAACCATAGTTGAAATGACAAAGATAAACAAAGGAAGTGCATAATTGCAATAAAAGGTAATGCTCATCAAGCTTGTTCGTACTCCAAAAATCTGCCTTAGAAATACAATAGCACGGGTAAAATGAGGCCAATAAAATTTATTATTTTTGTTTGGTCCTAGAAAGTTTGTACATATGTGGAAAGTGATGAAAAGTTGGAGACAATCTAATAAATCATAAGAAATCACCTCACTTTTGAAAATTTGTCTTTCAATGGAAATCATGCATAAACATGATTTGAAACACTTTTTTGCCAACAAACATGATTTGAAACACTTTCATGATTTGCATAAAAATGATTTATTAAAATATGACTTGGCACATAATTAATTCAGACATAAATTTCAGTTGAAAATCTCAGGAAAAAATGCATTCATATAGAAATTTAATGATTTGGATATATTTATAGAATAAGTTGCAAAAACAGCCAAAATATAAAACTCTGGATAAAATTTTGGGCCACGCTACTGAATAAAATAAAGCCAACTTCATAAAGATAAATGTTACGTGGACTTACATCTTTGTCAGAATCTGCTAAGGTGGGCAAGTCAATGTGGATTTGGGAAGCATGCAAAGTGAACAAGGAGCCAGCTAGAGTAGCAGAGTTTTTAATCACACAAATCACATCCTCCCCTTTTACCTCAGTGACCTGCATGTTATAAAAAATGTAGTTTAAAAGGAAACTAATTTAAGGAACTACATCTGATCAGGGACAAAGCATACAAGTCCTGCTTCTTTTTCTTAAATGTGTGAAAATATTTTTAACAATATGTTAAGCCAGAGAGATGAGAAACAAATAACGTCAAATCACCAACATTTACAAGCCCCCATCATGAGTGGAGGTTGAATCATTTTAGCTTTTTGTCATTATCCAACGTGTCTGTTAACTTCGCAAGAATCATTTGCATACCTCAAGCCAAACAGAAGTGGTTTCACTCCCAGTGAACAAGTACTGCCCAATAAAAATGGTATCACCAGCTTTAACCGCCTGCACTCAAAGTAAATTGCATTAAACCATAATTATGAGAGAAAAGTGAATAATTGAGATGGGACACACACATAGTTTGTATTCAATTACACATCACATACTAGGAAAAATAATATGAACCAGTAGAAGATAGGTGACTCTTATTGGTCTGATGCAACAGATTGTACCTTAAAATTTACTGATGTATAAGCAGAGTTCAAACAGTTTCAACTTACACAACAAATATATGCATGGCATTTGTTTTAAGTAAAAAGTAGAAAGCTAACGATACATGACATACTTAAAAAGCATGGCATTAATCGAGGAAGATGCATGAACACATAAGATAAAGCATGGGTTACTTGCCTTTGATAATCCATTAAAGTTGAGCGGCAGTAACTGGGAGGAGGCCTCCTTGGTCTGGTCGGGTGTTAGAGTAACAAATGCATTGGCCTCAAGTGAAATGCCATGCTCGTTCTTGTTCACAACCTGCAACTCAGGGCCAACGGTGTCCAACATAACCTGCAAAAAAGGAATACGTAAATGTCGATGTTGAGGAGCAAATAGAATTGGTTAAGAAGGCCAGGATGGTTACGGCACAAAGTTTCTTAGTGCTCTTGATAGCAATCTTAAGGGTTTCCAACGTCTCCTGGTGGTAATCCAGATCGCCCCATGAGAAGTCAAATCGCGCAACTACGTAAAGAGAAAAAACGGGGTTGATTATCAGTATACCAAATCAACATAAGTTATATTTTGATCCGTTTCATTGGTGCTGGATGCTAATGAAATGTAGTAAGTAGTTGTATTCCGCTACATACCAGACATTCCGGCCTTGAGGCAGGAAGAAATGGCATCGACGGAGCGTGATTTCGGGCCAAGCGTTCCGACGATCTTAGTCATGGCGGGGAAGAAACTCTGAAAGAAACACAGATCAAAACACAACTTATGATGATGGATTGACAGTGAATGGAATCAATCTTTCGGACAACAAAAAGAAAGATCCGATGGAAAACATCGACGGATTAAGTAAAAAAAACAAAAAAAAAGATAGAACGATAGAAGATCACCGGCTTGGACGGCTCGAGGATGGAGGCCATCCTGATAGGCTCTTCCAGGAGCAGATGAGTCGAATGCATCCTCTTTCAGTCTTACGCCGCCTAAATCTGAGTGAGGAGGTCGTAAACGATGATGAGGAGAAGCAGATCTGATGCGTTTCCTCACCGATCGCAGAAGAACCGCGAGGAGGATCGATCTGCAAGCAGACGAACAGAGCAGAAGGAAAAGAGGAGGTTCCGAGAACACCAACTGACGACCTGAAGGCGGCAAGGCGGCTACGGCAACGGTGGGGCTCGTGATATGTGACTTAGCCTGTACTCACCGTTGTTAAAATACATCGGACGAACGTCCTGTTACGTCCATCGCCAGATCACCAGGCCTGATTTTTTTCATATATAATTTTTTTAATATTATTTTTATTGTATTTTTAAAAAATTTAAAATTTACAATAACAATAATAATAATAATAATGTACAAATTTTCTAAGAAAATGGTAAAAGATTTCTAAAATTTGGGATGAATTGAATAATTTGAATCCGCCGCAAACTGTGGGCTCCGTTGTTTGAAATTTCATTTTTTAAGCTTTCATTTGATCACCGGCCTAATATCTAGATCGCAGGTGTTTTGAGTCGTAAGCAAATATTTATATTTTAAAACCTTTCGGGTTGAAGTCAAAAAGATCGAGAAAAAGTTTAGCGATGTAAATTACGATAGGTCTAGATGTTTAAAAGTTTAGGATTTAAGAGGTTTGTGTATAAGAAAAAAAAAATTCTAGAAAATGAGAAAAAAAATTTCAATTTTCTTAACATTTGTATACTTAAAAAATGAGAAAATACTCCATTTCCAACAAATATTTATATCTATGTGAAAAAAAAATTTAAATCTCAACCTTTTTGAAAAAATTTTCCCTACCCTCTATGGGTACATCTCACACCCAATTTCGCAAATCGTCATGCAGCACAAATTAACCTAATCTTAATTTCTCCCCCAAATCTCCACCTGATGTACCATACTCTCCCCACTTACAAGGCCGGGCCCAACTTGAAATAATAAGACCCATTTTACTTAAGTACTGTTACATATTATTACGTGATTCGTAAAAGAAAAAAAAAAGACATTATTGAAAGGATGCAACTGTGTGATTCACTAGACAATAATATAAAATATATCAGAAATGAATTTAATATTTCATTTATAAAAAAACTACAGATAAAATGTTTGTGTGAGCTTACATTCACATTTTCCTGTAAATAGAAATACTTGAAAGAAAAGATTTCAAGACCGATCTTGTAGGGTAGAATTATGACTTGTAAGGCAACAGATGTCTTGAAACCGTGGGGATCAATTGTTGCTATTGTATTCAAACTAACGAGTCTTTACGAGTAAAGCACCACACACGGCAATAAAGATGTCAAACATGAATGCAATGGATTCATTTTAGGAGCATAAACATTCAAATAATGAAGGACAATACCTTTGTAAGGATAGAAGTGTAGAATATTGACAAAACTGCACCAACTGGTATGGTCACAGCCCAAGAGGCGATGATCTCTTGAACCGTCTCAACTCTAACGCTTTTAAGACCTCTTGCAAGTCCAACACCCATGACTGCACCGACAAGAGTGTGCGTTGCGGATATTGGAAGGCCAAATTTGGATGCCACAAGCACTACAGATGCAGCTGCAAATTCTGCAGCAAATCCTCTTGTAGGGGTCAGCTCAGTGATCTTTTTTCCAATTGTGGCTATCACACTATACCCCCACATCATAAGCCCTGCCACTATTCCAAATCCACCCCATGCAAGGACATCAGTAGGAATAACAATCTCAGAGCCTGTTAGCCCACCTTGGAGTATGGTTAGTGCTGCAGCCAATGGACCAATTGCATTCGAGACATCATTACCACCATGTGCAAACGACATGAAACAAGCTGATAGGACCTGCATGTAACCAAAGACACCATAGACGATCTCCAATTGTGCGCCAGTCGGGCCAGCGATTTTGGAAAGCAATCCAATTTTGTTGTCATGGTGTGGTTTATCATCCTTGAGTTCCGCCATTTCAGTATCTGATGTGAGAAGGTGTCCAAGCTGCTTGTGTATGATTCTGCTGATTACAAGTGCGCCTACAGTACCACAGGCGAGTGCTTGGGTGAAGGCAACAGGAAATGTCTTGCTGAGAGGGAAGGCAACAAAGGAGATTCCGGTGACACCCAAGAACACTGCAAAAGGTGCAGCAGCTGCAGCAGCCCGTCCTGGGTTCGGGGCACTGTACACAAACTGTAAAAGAAAGGGAAAAATTATCAGAATTGAAATAAGAAATCAGTGTGATAAGATGTTTCTACCATCAAAGTCCAGATTACCACATGTGGTCTGCACAAAATCTTAAACTTTGGTAACACATTCATGAGAGGGGACACAACATTACCCTGCGGATGCATTTGTACACAACAAAGGACACCACTGCTCCCATGAATGGGGAAATGACCCATGATGAAGTTACCCTGGCAATTGAGCTCCAGAAGACGGCCCCTGTTCCACCATAGGCCAACCCAAATCCAACCATTGCTCCTACTATACAATGTGTTGTGGAGACAGGCCAGCCATAGAAAGATGCTACCTGAAAAGGACATACCACTCATCAGCATAAATAAAGAGAGTAAATAATGTGAAACTGATTACTGTTCTACTAACATTCAATGGATTACATATGTTATTTTATCTGCAAATTGTACTATTAAGTATTAACATCGACAGTAAAAACACAACTTTACAGGTAGTGCTTGGGGGCAGACTTATCAGTGTTTAGAGTGCTTGGAGGTGATGACCATATCTGGGTTTACCATCAGTGGAAATCCATAAAAAAAGAGGTATGGACACAAGGTAAATCTAGAAGGATGTCTCATGTATAATAGGTATGTCTGGAACTCTCAACAAAAGACATGCATGCCATAAGTGATTAGCATGTCCGGCACACAAAGGTAAAGCTAAATACCACTAAGAATGATTCTATCTTATAATTGCAAATGATGGCAAATTGTATCATGCTCAGTTTGATTTAAAATTCTTTGCTAGTTAAAGATTAGAATAAGTCTGAATCAATCTGAGCCATGCCAATTCAGGTTTGAGATTGAAATTTTTATGGATGTTCAAGATCGGCTCAAATTCAGCTTGAATGGTTTCATGAGTGCTCATAGAATGATTATATTACAATGAAGAAGTAGAATACATCAAAAGATTATTTGCATCTGAACCTTATAAGGTAGAAAGTAGATGTAGAATTTACATAGGGATTCAAGCAAAGATAATGATGAACAGATTGGCTGATGTTTAAGTTTGGTTTGTTCTATGCTCATGTTCAATTTGCTTAGTTTCAAAATGAACCGTTAATGAAATCAAAATTTGTTGAACAGGGATAATTTGAATTGATTAGAAACTCTACCTGCAAGTTGGGTAATCATAACAATAAAAGTTTTTTTCACCTCTTAAGTTGGATAAAGAATGATGTATACTTCATATTCCATACAAGAATCAGTTAAAAAGATATTAGTATACCTAAATATGTATCATAACTAACTAATTGCATTAGAAGACAAATGACTGTAGATTAGCATTAATCTAGACATAGTTATATTGAGTATCCATCAGAATCTGACGTACATATATTGTTCTGGAAACCCTTATTGTTCATAGAACATTCCATAAATATTTCAATGAAACACTTTGCTCAAATTCTTCATCATGTATCATATTTATTTTCCAATTTGGTTAAGAAAACTAAATGAAAATTTTATCAACCTAATAAAGCATGCACTTGTACTCAGTGCCATAAGTATGAAAACCAGATAACTGCTTCATTATACAAATCACTGGAGATAACCATTCAGTTAACGGTATTAATGGGTATCCATCTGAATCTGGACATATTCATACCGTTACAGATCCATCTTCAACTCCTACACATATAATGGGAAGCCTCATATTGACTCAAATTACATGTAGGTATTACGTTTTATTTTCTATGTACGGTTATGAAAATTAAGTGATGAAGCTTGAACAAAGTCATAACAGATACTGCTTAAACTTTAGAGTTCGAATGCTTTGGTTTGTTTCTATAGTTCACATTCAAGAGTTTAAAATATGAATCTTTATTTTGTTTTCTTAATTCAAGCATTATGAGATGTTTTGCAATTTGGTCAACATGGTAGAAAAGGCAAATACTTGTTAGGATATATTGCATGTAACCACATCATTCATTCTTTGCTAATCTAAATTCATAGTTTGAGCAGCTGTATCGTCTTGGAGCATAGTATACGGATCTAAAAATTGATATCAACATCATGAAGCTTGGGATAGTGACCTAAGATAACACTCCAATGACACTCTAAAACCACATTGGAGATAAGAATGCAAGTGGATCGCATTTCACCTATTAGCCTGACTCAATCCAACCTCTTATGGAGCTAGGGTAATGATTTTTGTTCATCCATTACCCATTAACTCATTACCTGCTAATCCATTGTCTTAGTGTGTAAAGATACCATTAACCCATTATCTATGTAGTAGTATCACAATTCTACATTATGTGCATAAAGATGTTATAGAAAAACTCCAAACTTTACAGCCTAACTCTAACTTTATGAATATCACCTAGCATATTGGATAAGCTAGATGTGTTGATATATTTCAATGATTAATTATAATATATACGATTATAAATACTTTATTGTTAAATATTCATCAATAAAATAGTATTCTTACTATTGATTAGTAAATGCACGAAACAAAATACCTATATTAATATTTTAATTTAATTTAATTTATAAAAAATATTAAATGATTCAAAATAATGAGTAAATTTTATTTTTTTTAAATCACCTATTTGACTTGCTAACCCAACCCCCTAACCTATTATTTGAAATAGCAGGTCATGACTCAACCCATTACCCATTATCTCAAGATAGGTCAGGTCAATTCGACCACTTGATCCCCCTAACTAAAGGTGTTTGTCTAAGTCCCATTAACGCTAAGATCGCAGTTAAGGAGAGCGAATGCAAGGCACGACTGAAACGAGAGGGGTATCACACCCTCCTAGTCCAGAGATGAACTCCGAGGTTCCATTACAGCCCTCAAATGAAAAAGTTATATCAGAAATTTTAGATGAGATTGGTTGATTAGTCCCAAACAATATGGTTCAAGACATCTCAAAGCCGCAAGTTGATAGACATGCAGCCATCACATACATAATTATGAACCCAGTACAGACCAAAAGCAATTCAGGATCATCAAACAATGAAATTGAACTCCTCAGGGTCCAGATGATGCTGTTCTGATAAGAAGCAATGGGCTTGGATTTCGGCATCTCTCGAATTTCCATTCACAATGAAATTTTCTGCAAAACCCATAAGGGAAATAGATGGTGGGAGTAACCTGCAACCAAGTGCCGGCGGCTGCTAGAGACGACAGCAAGCCAGCGAACAGCAGTGAGCTCTTCTCCTGGAACAGGGTTGCCACCAGAATCCCCTTTTGCATCGTGCTCGTCACGTGCGTCCCCATCAGCAGCGCCCCGGAGAACTCCAGCACCGCAGCGGTGACGACGGCCTGGCGGAGGGTGAGCGCGCCAGACCCCACGGAGGTCCCCATCGCATTGGCGACGTCGTTGGCCCCGATGTTCCAAGCCATGTAGAATCCCAGCAAGAGAGTCGAGTAGGACAGGGCCTTGGCCTTCACCCCCACCGCCAACCCCATCGAATGGGTGAGCAGGGGAAGGGCGAGGGCGGCGAAGACGATGCAGACGCAGATGGCGGAGGCCGTTCCGGAAGAAATGTGGAAAGCCTTGGCCATCTCCGAAGGCGCCGAGGCTGCATCCTTCTCGTCCGACCGGCCGTCTTCGTCTTCCCCAAAGGAAGAGAAGGTGGCGGAGGGGGTGAGGAGGAAGGAGCCATGTCTGGGGACGGGAAGAGGGTGGGTGGTCTTCGAGTTGAGCAGGGAGCTTGGGCAGCTGGGTCGTCTTGGGAACGGGCTCCGGTGGTGGTGGGGGAGGAGGGTGGGATGGGAGTGGCGGAGGAGGGATGCGGCTTGGGTCATCCCTCCCGCATGATGCTGGTGCCGGATCGCAGTGGAGGAGAAAGAGTGGCCGCTCCTCATGCTTCAGCGGTGGGGAGGAGATTGACGGAGCGGTGGAGTCCTTCGCCGTCTACGGACACATTCGAGGAGGTGGCGGCGCTGGTGTTGGTCGAGGGAGGAGCAGGGGAGTGGTCGGAGTCGCCGGTGCGAAAGAAAACGAGTGGAGGGAAGGAGAGGAGGAGATCTGCGAGTCTAACTACGGTAGTATTTGTTAAGTGATAAGGAGAAGTCTGACGAAGATTATATTTTCTGAAAATGGGGGTGAGACTAAGTAGAACGAAAGTTTATATTTTTTATTATATAATATGATTTTTTATTTTATTTTTTTTATTTTTTATTAAATAATTAATGTTAGAAAAATAAATTTTAAAAATCAACAAAAATAATTAAAAGTAAGATTATTTCTATCATTTTACATTCAATATTAGAAATTGTTATAATTATAATTTACATATCTTATTTAATAAAAATACTATATATCATCTTCGAATAATACAAATCTCATTAAACCTTGTTAAATGAAATTTGTTTTTTAAAAATTTTAAAATTTAATATGATAATAATTCTTATTATAAAATATTAAAATTATTTAATAAATATAGTATATAATAATTATTGTCCGTGTTAAATTTTTAAATAAATAAAGCTTAAATACCTACAATTATTATTACTATTTTTAAAATTATTGTTTTAAAATTATTATTTTAAAATAATTTATTATATTAGTAACATTTTAAATTTAAGATAGTAAATTTTAATTTTAATTATTGAAATATTATTTTATTTTATTTTTTATTTCCGTAGAATTTTTTAACGATTTCATTGGTGAATTATTATTATTATTATTATTATTATTGAGAATATATATTTCATCGATAAATTTATCTGAAATACCCGTAGCATTTTATTATGCGCACGTATGGTAAAATAAAGTTTATTATTACTATTATTATTGGAAAAAATTCTTTTTCTACAAAATCATTACCACATTTGTCACAAACAACATTTTACTTCTTATTACAAAAATATTTTTTCAAATTAAATTAACCTAAAAATATAAATTGCATGGGAAATTTACGCGAAAATCTAAAAAAAATATAGGATAAAATATATATATATTACTTAAAATTTAATTTTGAAGGGCTATTATTACTTTATAAAATACGTTTTCACTTTTTAAATGGGATTATTAATTTCACTTGATCGATTCAATCGTTACCTTCGAACCGAAAGAAAATTTTGAAAGATTGTAAAAAAAGAAATGGAAGCAATTCCTATTCTGAATCTTATCTTCTCGACTGAGCAAAAAATGTTTACACAAAAAAAAACGAGAAGAAAAATTTATATCAATACTTGAAGAAAAGAAAAATTACCTTAATTCCAGCTTTTCTTAAAAAAAAGTCATACTGCATCGAAGAAAATTTACCTCGATTGGGAAAAGATTCTTCGCCGGATGGAGGAATGTTGGAAATGGATGTTTACGTATCTATCAAAATTAAATAAAACTGAAAATATAAGTATTTATGTATGTGCAGGAATCGAACAAAATTAAATTGAATAAATGTAAAATAAATTATTTTTAATTAAATAATTTATATTAAAAAAAATTATAAATATTTAATGCATTTTTGTAAATATTTATATAAAGCAATGTATCTTTGTTCTTTAATTTTCTTTATTATTTTTATCTTAATTATTTATTTTCATTTTTATAAATAATTAATACCTACTTTTCTTTAATTTTAATAAATATATCATTTTTAATTTCTCATGTACTTTCTTATTTAATTTATATTTCTTTTTTTTTTCCTTTTCTTTTGTTATTTTCTTTCTTTTTCTTGTATTTTTTCTCCTTTATTTTCTTTTAAGGTTTTGTTATACTTAATCTTGCCAACCTTGCATACAACCCCTATAGCAGATTAAATTCCGTTTAAATCAACTCTACCCAATTCGGACGACACAAACAATCAATAATCATGATTAATTGGGATTACAAATATTCAACTATATGAACAAAAATTCATAAACAAAACTATAATCACATGATCGAAGAAAAAGTAGATTATGACACATACATTAATTGGGTTTCTAAACATTCACTCAATTTTCACTGTTTATCTATCACACCAAATGTTATTTCTTTAATATTCCTGCAATCTGAGCACATTATTTGAAACAAGTCAGATGTTGTAGTCATGCTAGTGATAAATACTGCCGTGTCAAATGCAATCACATACTAGTTTTCATCTAAGCAACAAGAAATAATTTTAAAAGACCGACTGATCAAATGCAATCACAGCAGTCATCCTTGGTTCTTTATGGCTGCGTTGATATAGTTGAAATGCTAAGTAGAAACATTAAAACATACAGATCAGGCACAATAACAAAATTGACACAAGCTAAAACTGAACCGGCAACCATGGATTCAGCTTTTGGGTTGAATCATAGATTAAGCCATTACTAAACCGGCCACGAAAATCAAGATGATATCAGAAACTTTAAAGCACTAGAAGAAACAAGAAAAACGATTGTTTAAACAAATAGCTTGAACTTGACGTAGTGATTCAGCAGAATTCCTATGAAATGATGATTTTCGTTTGACTTATGAAATTATAATACAATACCTACAGCATAAACTGATGTTTTAAAACATAAACTACAACAATTTCTCCATACAAATACCACAACATAGAACATTAGAATGCAAATATGATCCATCAAATTAAACCAAGTACAGTTGTAGATGAAATAATTCTCAACTCAAAAACAATCAAATGACAATCTACAGCATACAAGTCCAACGGTAAAAAAGAAACTACGAAATGGCAAGAGTTTATTGCATAGATAAAGTTTATCTTAAAATAAAATAAAAAAATTTGTATTTATATGTATGTTCGAATTGGCTGTTCAAATGCCATCATTCAAAGCAGAGGTTGCTAAAAAACCGAAAGAGGTAAGCAGATATGAACTTTAAAGTTATGTATTGTTCTCACCAATCACAATGGTTGAATGTAGAATGGGAGTCCACACTCCAAGCGAAAATATTGGCCCAGAATAAGGAAAAGAATAAATATAGAACAAAACAACGTCTTAGCCAAGATACGACCCACTTAAATGGAAGCACACCAACATCCAAAATTAACCTAAGATGCCACAATGCTTTGAAATATTCACATGAAACTAAAAACGCAAGCAAAAATTACCACTCCTTCGTATTTAACCAACAAATTTTACAAGATAAAAACTGATATTAACTCTACATTGCAGATAGACACGAAAGTAGCAATATTTAGAGAAGATAGAAATAAATTATTTTGACAGAAAGGGTACTCACTAAAACAACAACACTTCACAAGCATCATCTCCACGACTCTTAGAATGTTTGCACAATTAAAACACTGCATTGGAAGGAACGACAGAAGGGAATATGTTCGATAAATTTTAATAATGGAAACGGGATACAGAATGACTACTACCATTGATGGTGTTACTCGATTGAAAACCAACTCACATTCGTGTATCAAGCAGTGAGCACGACAGCTCCACCAGCCTCCTTGATCTTCTTCTCCGCGATCTTTGAAACGAGCTTCGCCTTCACTACAATCGGCTGGCCTTCAGGGAGCATCCCCTTCCCGAGCACCTTGAAGTACCCGAACTGCGTGACGTCTATCATAGGCACACCGTCTTGGCTCTTGGCGACGCATCTGTCCTTCACGTCATGGGGCACGAGGGACCACAGGCGGTCGATGTTAACGATGGGGCAGTAGAACTTGTTGCGGAGCCTGTGGAAGTACCGCATCCCAACCTTCCCAAAGTACCCGGGGTGGTATTTGTCGAAAAGGATCCGGTGGTGGTGCATTCCTCCCGCATTACCCCGGCCTCCCGGGTGCTTCCGATGCTTTCCGACGCGGCCGTGACCCGCACTCACGTGGCCTCGCTTCTTCCTGTTCTTCTTGAACCTCGTCGTCATCGCCTTCCAACCCCGCTTTCTCCTCCTTCCGGTGGTTCCGTCGACCGTCGACCGTCGACGATGGCGAAGCGGCTAGGGTTTCTCGTGTAGGCGGATGTTTTTATGGGCAAAACGGGTTGGTGGGGTAGGAGTTAGGGTTAGCTTTAAGGTTTCGCTGTACGCCCCTGAACCGTCGATATCCAATAAAATGCTGTTTTTTTCGTGTTTATCGATTTTCTCGATTGTAAAGTTATTTTTTCGTTTTTTTTATTTTTTATTTTTCTTTTATTATGCCATCTTTATCAATTTTAATTTAATAGTTTTATAATATCTTTTCCACATTAGATATTGGTTTTTTACGTTTTTTTATTTTTAAAATGAATTTTATAACTATTTATTAATCTTGTATTTTTTGAAATTTTCTGTTTAACAGATTTCGTATAATTTTTCTTAAACAGATGTCATGTAATTATATCTGACTTTTTTTTCATTTTATTTTTGTATATAATGTATTTGCTTTTATTTTTAACGAATTTCGTTGTACTATTTTTGGATTACAATAAAGTTTTTTACCTAATATCTTCTCGTAAATTTTTTCATCTTATTTTTTTTTTTTTTTGTTTATGTTGAAATTTTATAACAAATTTGATATAAATAATTCCTTGTTAATATTGAGGATTACATTCAACTTACGTAATTTTACGTAATTTTTTTTTAAACGTTTAGTTAACGTTGACTATTTATACATTTTCTCACTTGTGAATGATTCTTTTTTATTCATTTTGAATCATTGAATTTTTCAGATTTTTTCTTACTAGATATATGAATTTGTTTTTCCATTATCAATCCTAAATGTTCGTTTGTGCATTTTAAAAATTTTAAAAAGGAAAAGATAAATGAAAGTAAAATTTAGAAAGACCATTTGTGTATCTAATGAAAAATCTAGAAAATTTATATTTTTACTTTATTTGTTTGTGTATGCATAAGAAATGAAAGAAAATTTTCAAATAAATTTCACTAATAGTTTTAAAAAATAAGTTCAAATATTTAAAATTAAACATTCAATTATTTAATTGTGAAAGTAGATAACAATTTTTGTGATATTCAATATGTAAAATAAATCTTCTATTCAATTTTCGTAATTTTTTATCTCGCAAAGAACGACTCCAATGGATAAGCTTTTGCAATAAACAATTGGCTATAAGGAATGAACAGTGAATGTGGACAAATGATAAAGGTAAAGGAAAAAGGTAAAGGCAGACGAACAATAAAGGAGGACAAGCGACGAAGGCAAAGGCGGACAAGTAACTTTGATGATCGCAAGCACGAGATTTAACCGTCAATTGCAAGTGTAAGTGCAACGACACTAATTTTTCAAGATAAGTGAAATTTTTTTTGATGGAAAAGAAGGTAAACGAGGAAAATAATTATTTTATATTATAAAAAAAATTCAAAATTTTTAATCCGTACAAATAACTGAAAATCAAGAAAATTTTCCTAATTTTAGTTTCCTAATTTTTAATACATGCACAGACCCCCTAAATTATAGATAAAAATCACAAAACAAAATAACTGAAGAACAAAAATAATCACGTGTATCACCACTGATATATTGAAGAAATTTATCACACCACAATATTGAATCTAGAGAAAGTAACATTACAAATTAGTGTTTAAACTAAAATTCTTTATAACGTACGATATTAAATTAAAAAAATGAAATCAATATGAAATATCAGCTGCATCTCATTTTCATGTTAGACAAATTTTTTCAAACACATATATACGATGGGGGGAAGGGGAAAATGTAAGGGAAAATGGGGTCTTTTACGAGAAAGGGGAAATTAAAGAAAGTTTTACTGTAGAAAGTTATTTTATATTTAATAGATTACCGTAGAAAAAGCAAACTACATAATAATTAGAGTTTAGTTCTAATGTGTCAAATGTGCACCCAAACGGATATTTTTTAGGTTGTTTCTGATCTGATTGTTTTCTCCTATTTTTGTTTGTGATGTCTCTATCATGTTATTTTAAAGTATATTTGGGAAAAAATTTATTTATTTTAAGTTCAATTTTGTATAGATTAGTAGATATCACTATTATCAGACAAACTTATATATATAAACTTACACTATATTAATCACTATATAGTTTAACTCTTTTTATTTTACTACTTTTAATTGTAACATTGTCTGATCTTTGAAGTTCTTTTCAAACACATTGGCTTTTATCTTAAGAAAAATGCATTCAATTCATCCCAATTAAGTAATTAACCTAGTTATTTTAGACAAAGCATCAATTTTATTTTTTTTCATATATGCTTACATGAATAAATGATACTATTATATATAATAAATTAAAAATTAATTTTATTAAATGTAGTCGAACCATGTAGCCACTGCGGTAAGACCACTCAATCATCAACCAGTCGAATTGGGAGCTACCATAAGGGATCTGTCGTAATATACCAAAGTTACGAAAATTTTATATAATTCTAATTTTATCTTTGAAGAAGTTTTTTCAAATGTGTTGGGACAGAATTATTTATACAAGGAGCTCAAACACATGGACTAAAATTGCTAAAATTGTTAGAGTGAATGCAATTCTTTTTTTCAAAGTATTGTTTTTTCAAAAATTTATTATAGTGTAACTTCTAGAACTAAAAGTTATACATTGAAACACTCATATAGTCTATTTCTCCCAATCTGCCAATCACATTGATTACAAAGAGAGATATTCAATAAACGATTGCACTGTATTCTTCCAAGAATGGAAAATTCACTTTGGTTGAAGATGTGACATTTCCTGGTCTTTATTGAAATCTCAGTAAACATAACCTGAGGTAAAAGGTGACTGCCCTTAATTTTGTCACATAAGCTGTGTTTTCCAATATCACAAAAATTCTCATATATAAATTTATATCTTATAATTTTAATATTTTTTATAAAATTATTTTTAATTTCAATTCTTTACGATTGGTAAAGTTGCGGAGATTTACTTCTAATAGTTTTCCAAGCTGATTGTATCGAAAATCTACCATCAACGGAGTGAATCCAAGAAATATTGTTGTCTTGAAAAGAAATGTGATTTTGCATCAAATACCAACACGTGTCTTTAACAACTTTTCAATTTGGTGAAATATTATAATTTATAGTAGAGTTAATTTGCCTATAAATAACAATTGCATCGTCCTCCCAAATGTTGTTAACACGTAGAATTCTATGAATTATTTTCAAATGAAAGGTAAACATAGGCTTCATTTGGACATAAGAAATTTCAATTACTTATAAATTTTAATTCATCATCATTTATATATAAATTTTTATATACAAACTTTCATTTTATAATTTACTATCAGTTTCTAACACTATTTATAAAATTACTCTTAACTCTAAATTTTTACGATTATTAAAGTTAAGGGTATGTTTGTTAAAGGTACGGTATAGTGCGGTAGGAATTGAGACTTTAACATGAAACGTACAATTCTTGAGGTGACAAAGAAGTAAAACATTACTGTGAATTTTTACACAATTTTACCTTTATCGAAAAATTTTATTTACTTATTAATAAATATCATAATAAAATTCTTGTAAGATAGTGAACAAGCAGACAAAAAAGTTGGTAGAAAAACTTGTAAAATTCGATAAAGACATTCAAAATTTCCTCTACCAGTGTAAATAGCAAACAACTAGATGGAAAATCTGGTGGAAACATTGAAATTTCCTCTACCAGTGTAAATAGTGGTGAATGGCCAGAAAGAAAATTCAATGGAGACACCTAGAATTTCCTCTACCAATGTAAGTTGTGGTGAACAGTCAGATGGAAAATCTAATAAAGACATCAGAATTTCCTCTACCACAGTAAATTATGAACGACCAAATGGAAAATCTGGTGGAGATACCTAGAATTTCCTTTACCAGTGCAAATAGTAGTGAACAGCCAAACGGAAAATCCAATAGAGACACTAGAATTTCCTCTACCAATGTAAATTGTGGTGAATGGCCAAATGGAAAATCTAATTGAGACATCTAAAATTTCCTCTACTAATGCAAATAGTGGTGAACAATCAGATGAAAAATCTAGTGGAGATATCGAAATTTCCTTTACCAATGCAAATTATGGTGAATGGTTAAATGGAAAATCCAGTGGAGACATCAGAATTTCCTCTACCAGTACAAATTGTGGTGAACGATCAAACAGAAAATCTAGTGGAGATACCTAGAATTTCCTATGCCAATGTAAATAATGGTGAACAGGCAACCACGTCATCGATTTTCAAGGATTTTCTATGATCAACGTGGGCAAGGGTGCCCATGACAGTTCAGGGTGGAAATATGCAATAGAGGTATTTTCGGTATTTCACATTAACTACTACAATAAAAAAAATTACTAGAATTACTATTTATTTATTCTATTTTACTATAATTACTATACGTAACCAACACCACACACTAAAAATCTCACATCACCTTGTTAACAAACACAACCTAAAAACTTTTTTACCAAACGAAATCATAATTTCTTTCAATACTCAACCCACCTTCAATAAAAGGTTTAGCAACATTAGACCAACTAATCCAATGAATTTTTATTTTTTTTTGGTAAAACCACCACCCAAAGGAACCAAGCATAATAAATTATAAGAAAATATAAAAATTTATAAATTTAATCATAGAAAAAAATGCTTAAACAATAAAAATTCATGTTACGTACCAAATGGAAATATAATTAATTCAAACCGTGGTTGTTGTAACACTAACACCTGATCGGTCGTTTTTCCCCAACAACATCCAGATTTTGTAGTCTTAAAATATTTTAATTATATTTACTACTAGAAAAAATATTTTGATGATA
Source organism: Amphibolis antarctica (assembly GCA_024699675.1). Classification (NCBI taxonomy): domain Eukaryota; kingdom Viridiplantae; phylum Streptophyta; class Magnoliopsida; order Alismatales; family Cymodoceaceae; genus Amphibolis; species Amphibolis antarctica. The sequence goes on from JAMKPZ010000023.1 coordinate 86,590, forward strand.
TTGTTGTGCTAAAGTGTTAATTTATATTATGATTAAAAAATATACAGTATAATTTTTAAACAGACCAAGTATTGACAAGTTTCATGAGAATTTAAGAAATTTCATCAACATAGGTTAAAGTACTAACGAGAGTTCCGTAGACATTTCGGAAGTTTGACAAATATAACTTTCTAGAATATAAGTTAAAGTTCTATATTTATGACGAAAGTTTCGTTAATCAATTTATTTTAATAGTTATTCAATGAAACAGATTCTCCGATAAAACAAGCGAATTATCTACGAGGAACTTAGAAAAACATAATTAGTTTTGCAAAGTAATGTAGATTTATTGAACGAATGTTTCGACATTTTTTATTTGAATTAATGTAATTTTATTAAACAGATGTTCTGACATTTTTAATTTTTTATTTTCATTTCAATTCTTTTTTATATTTTTCTTTTGCCTTTTGTAATTTTTTTTCTTAGGTCACGAGGCCGTGAGCAACGTGTTCGAAAAAGAGAGCATGATTTCTGTTGATGTGGAAGGGGTCAGAGAGAGATGAATTCTCACCCGCTGTAGCAGATTAAATTCCACCCAACTTAATTCCGTCTAATTTTGACAACAAAAACAGACTCTACATTTTGAAGTACCATACATGAAAACCATTGGTAATCATGATTAATTGGGATTACAGATATTCAACTATATGAACAAAAATTCATGAACAAAACTATACTCACATGATCGAAGAAAAAGTAGATTATGACACACATTAATTGGGTTTCTAAACATTCACTCAATTTTCACTGTTTATATATCACGCCAAATGTTATTTGTTTAATATTACTATTACAATACCATGATCCTGCAATCTGAGCACATTATTTGAAACAAGTCAGATGTTGTAGTCATGCTAGTGATAAATACTGCTGCGTCAAATGCAATCACGTACTAGTTTTCATCTAAGCAACAATAAATAATTTTAAAAGACCGACTGATCAAATGCAATCACAGCAGTCATCCTTAGTTCTTTATGGCTGCATTGAAATGGTTGAAATGCTAAATAGAAGCATTAAAACATACAGATCAGGCACAATAACAAAATCGACACAAGCTAAAACTGAACCGGCAACCATGGATTCAGCTTTTGGGTTGAATCATAGATTAAGCCATGACTAAACCGACCACGAAAATCAAGACGATATCAGAAACTTTGAAGCACTAGAAGAAACAAGAAAAACGATTGTTTAAACAAATAGCTTGAACTTGACCTAGTGATTCAGCAGAATTCCTATGAAATGATGATTTTTGACTTTTGGAATTATAATACATTATCTATATGTTTTAAAACATAAGCTACAACAATTTTTGCATACAAATACCACCACATAGAACATTAGAATGTAAATATGATCCATCAAATTAAACCATGTATAGTTGTAGATGAAATAATTCTCAACTCAAAAACAATCAAGGTAGCATTTGTATTTTCAGAATTAATGTGAAATTATGTGAAATGATAGTAAATAATAGTTAATTTTTTTATCATTTTCCATCATTTCCTGTAAACACCGAAAGCACAAACATCACCCAAATGACAATCAACAGAATACATGTCCATCAATTAAAAAGAAACTACGAAATAGCTAGAATTTATTGCATAGATAAAGTTTCACTTAAAATAAAATTTAAAAATTTGTATTTATATGTACGGTCGAATTGGCTGTTCAAATGTCATTCAAAGCAGAGGTTGCTAAAAAACCGAAAGAGGTAAGCAGATATGAACTTAAAAGATTTGCACTGTTATCACCAATCACAATGGTTGAATGTACAATGCGAGTTCAAACTCCAAGCGAAAATATTGGCCCACAATAAGGAACAGCATAGATATAGAAGAAAACATCGTCTTAGCCAAGATACTACCCACTACAATGGAAGCACACCAACATCGAAAATTAACCTAAGATGCTGCAATGCTGTGAAATATTCACATGAAACTAAAAACAACCAACAAATTTTACAAGATAAAAACTGATATTAACTCTACATTGCAGATAGACACGAAAGTAGCAATATTTAGAGAAGATAGAAATAAATTATTTTGACAGAAAGGGTACTCACTAAAACAACAACACTTCACAAGCATCATCTCCACGACTCTTAGAATGTTTGCACAATTAAAACACTGCATTGGAAGGAACGACAGAAGGGAATATGTTCGATAAATTTTAATAATGGAAACGGGATACAGAATGACCAGTACCATTGATGGTGTTACTCGATTGAAAACCAACTCACATTCGTGTATCAAGCAGTGAGCACGACAGCTCCACCAGCCTCCTTGATCTTCTTCTCCGCGATCTTTGAAACGAGCTTCGCCTTCACTACAATCGGCTG
>JAMKPZ010000024.1:0-81414 GCA_024699675.1 Amphibolis antarctica
TCCTTTCGACCTTGCAGTGAGATTTTGGGGCATCAATCCGCAATTACACCAAGGAATAGAGGAGGAAGTAGTCAGCGTCGAGAGTTTCTCCTTCAAGGATACGCTCAGGTTGAGAAAAGAACAACAAATACACTACATGAATGGTTTGAGAAGAGGAGGTCGTCAATCTCCTCTCGGAAGAGATTAGTGGGTGAAGGATGGAAGATGGAGAAGATGGAAAATGCTCTGTAAATGGTGGATGAAGGAAGAAGAGGGGGGGTTTAGTTCAAGGCTACGGGACTATTTTATAGATGGGAGGATTGGTAGTTTATGAGCTGGCAGTTAACAAGGGTGTGGTGCACATCCAAACATGTGAGATCATCCCATGCAATCCACTACTTCAGCCTGTCCATCCACGTTCTTCATGGTTGAGCTATACCTAAATTAATATTTAATTCTACTTTGTTACATAATTCCTGCAGTTACTTATCGAATTTCGCTGCAAATACTTAAGAAATATCTTTCGTGAAATGGATCATATTACAGGAGAAATAATTCATAACATTTAGATCTTAACTGTAATTGAAATTGCTTTAACATTAATGAAATTCATTGCATAGAACAAATAGGGTATAGGTCCAAGGGTAAACCAGTTTACCCTCGCGTAAGTTTGTGGGTAAACCCTTAACGCTCACAGTATGGTCCGAGGGTAAACAACTTAACCCTCAAACTTGCATTTAAGCATAAATCATGAGTTTTTCTCTATATATTAGTTGTTATGTTAGCAACCTAAAGAGTCAAATGTCAATCATTCATTCCTTTCTCAATAGGTAATAAACAAGAACATAATTAACGACTCAAAACATAATTCATGTGTCATTAACGTAAATAATCGTGCATACTGCTCAGAAGTATAATTAACCTTGTAATCATCATAATTCAGTGCAGAATGCAAATAAAACTCATTATAACACAAGAATTAATATCAATAAAATGCACACTTTTGAGTCTGAATAAATCCCCCATACTTAAGTTTTACTAGTCCCTTAGCAAAATACTAAAATGAAACTAAAAAAACTATGAAAGTAATAAAGACTACTAAATAAAACTAACTAAAACTATACTAGGCCACTTTCGTAGGGAACACGACTGCACTTAGCAGGTGCAGTAAGCCTTTAAACCCCTAAGTTACCCTAGTGATGAAGTTGTGAACATTGTTGTGTGGGGTAGATGGCTCGTTATACGGAGTCGCCACCTTATTTTTGTGTAGAAAAATAAGGAAAACCATATGGGGAAAGATCCTTCCGCCATTAAAATGATAAAAAACGCGAAAATACGAAACAATATCATAAAACGATGTCAAACTTAAAGACTTTTGTGAAAATGAGAGAAACTAGATACAGCACTCAAGGTACTGTTGGGGAAGGTGTTAGGCACCCCTAGACAGCCTGGGTAATCCTAGCCTCTCTCCGGCTATGGAAAGGGAACACGGTACTAGTCAGCTCGGCCTAAGTTGTCAAGGATTCGTACCAACGGCCTCATCCTAGAGGATTCACCAGGGCATCAAGAGGAATAGTCTTATTCCTTCAGGTAAAGCAAGTGAGAACCTGCCAATGTGAGGATTCACGTAGGATCCGGTGAGAAAAGGGGAGAGATAAAAAGGCATGGCGATCACCATTATGGACCATTGGCAAAAGAGTCGGAGGTCTGGTGAGCTAGCCAACTGGAACGCTAGACGGTCGAGTATGGGGATTGGCATCCACCTGACATTCCACCTCTCCTATTGGGGGCAAGGATTCACACACCTAGTTTGGCCAAGGTCGGCAAGGACTCATGCCAACGGCCTCATCTTGAAAGACTTTCCAAGGCATTGGGAGGGCAGCTTTGCTCCTCCCGGTAAGGGGGAATCGTCTAGGTGTATGTGCTCATACACCTAGCATAGTGGCATCGACAGGGATACAAGCTGATGGCCTCATCCTGGAAGGCTTTGCAGGGCATCAGAAGGGCAGCTTTGCTCCTCCTGGCAAAGGGAAACCCTGTGGGCGTACATACTCATACACCCAGCACGACGAAGTCGGCAAGGATGCATGCCGATAGCCTCATCCCGAAAGGCTTTTCAGGGCATCGGGAGGGTAGCTTTGCTCCTCCCGGAAAATGGGAATTGTGCGGGTGTACATACTCATACACTCGGCATGGCAGCATCGGCAAGGATGCATGCTGACGGCCTCATCCCGGAAGACTTTCCGAGGCATTGAGAGGGCAGCTTTGCTCCTCCTAAAAAAGGGGAATCATGTAGGTGTACACACTGATACACCCGGCATGGTAGCATCGACGAGGATGCATGCCAACGGCCTCATCCCGAAAAACTTTTTGGGGCATCGAGAGGGCAACTTTGCTCCACCCGATAAGAGGGGAACCATGCAGGTGTACATACTCATACACTCGGCACAGTGGCGTCAGCAAGGATTGTTGACCCCCACGCTTGAACATAAGAGCCGAGAAAGCAATCGGCTTCCCCGCAACCCCCATTGGCGCAAAGGGGTGGGGGAAGCAGCCGGCTCCCCGCAACCCCCTATTGGCGCAAAAGGGTGGGGGAAGTAGTCGACTGGCCACCAGCAGGCCGGCTCCCCTGAACCCCCATTGGCGCAAATGGGGCAAGTAGCCAGCTCCCCTGAACCCCCATTAGTGCAAATGGGTGGGGGAAGTAGCCGGCTACCCCAAACCCCCATTGGCGCAAATGGGTGGGGGAAAGTAGCCGGCTCCTCAAAAATCCATTTTTGCCAACATGTTCCCCTTTCGTGAGGTAGCCGGATAGAACTAACCGGCATCCGCGTGCCACGTAACGGCTACTAGGTAACTACCCAGAAAGGAAAGGCATATCAATCAGGGAAATACGACGAGATTTAATCAATTAAATCTCAAAATCTATCAATTATGCGGTCCGCGTAATCAAACCGAGATTCGTGCCGCTTTCCATCTTCGGATCCCCCAAAAGAAGGAAGGTGACCCCTTATAAAAGAGGGCTCCCCCCTCCCAAAAACACAAGCTTCGACCTCTCGGAGAAACCATCGTACGGACGCGGGAGACGCTCGGCGCACTTTCGGCCCTTAGAGGAAACGCCGGCTGAGAAGTTCTAAAGAAGGAGAGACGCTCGGAGCCCCGACACCTCCTCATCGCACCAGAGCGAGAGCTTTCGACCCCCCACCGACAACTCCCTACAGGTAAGTCCCTCCATCCTCGATGTTTTATGTATGTTTTCACAATGTATTTTTCAAGCCCCGACCACGTAACACCTTCCCCATGCAAGGGAAAGGTCAGAGGACGAACCCGGGTATCATTCCTTCGAAAATACGTCTGGAGGTACCAGTGGCCGTCCTCCCGACCGGGTGAATCCACACAGCACGGTCGATTTCTGTTCGGTCGCGACCCTCTCGTTGGATTTTTTTTACGTGGAAACTCTGAGTTTCCCAACAAGTTTTATGCTTTTTTTATTATTATCCGATCACCCTCTCGTCGGATTTTTATTATTATCCAGGAGGCGTAAGTCTACCTTCCCGATGCCCTAGAAATATTTCCGGGATGATGCCTTAGGCATACATCCTTGATGGCGGTGGCCATCCGGGTGTACGAGAAGTACAACCCGACGGTTCTCATTTTCCGGGAGGCGTAACTCTACCCTCCCGGTGCCCCGAAAAGATTTTCGAGATGACGCCTCCGGCATGCATCCTTGCCGGTGGCGGCCGTCAGGGTGTACGAGAGGTACAACCTGACGGTTCCCATTTTCCAGAAGGTGTAAGTCTACCCTCCCGATGCCATAGAAAGATTTCCGGGATGACGCCTCCAGCATTCACCACATTGGCACAGACGGTTCGGGGAACCAGCCGGCCCGTCACTGGCAAGTCGGCACGAAGGGCTGGTAGCCGGCTCCTCGAAAACCCATTTTTGGGTGAATGATTCGGTGAATCAGCCGGCCTGTCACTGGCAAAACGGCCCTAACGGTCGGCAACCGGCTCCCCAAAAACCCATTTTTGGGTGAACGGTTCGGGGAACCAGCCGGCACAAAGGGCCAGTAGCCGGCTCCCTGAAAAACCATTTTTGGGTGAATGATTCGGGGAATCAGCCGGCCTGCCGCCAGCAAACCGGCACTAATGGCTGGCAACTGGCTCCCCGAAGACCCATTTTTGGGTAGATGGTTCGGGGAACCAGCTGGTCTATTGCCGGTGAATTGGTATACCAAACCAGCTGCCGATCCCCGTTTTCTGTGAAATGTAAGTCTACATTCCCAATGCCCCGGAAAGATTTCCAGGATGACGCCTCCAGCATGCATCTTTGCCGGCGGCGACCGTTCAGGTATACAAACAAACGACCTGACGATTCCTGATTTTCGGAGAAGTGAAGATTCCCTACCAGGATAAGACCACCAGCACGCACCCGTGCCAGCCTCGACCAAGTGGTAACTCAAGTTCTCACCTCTGGTCAAAGAAGAGATATGACACGGCAGCTGGCATATTCAGTCGGCTGTCCAGCGGCCCATTCTGTCGCCTCACCCGACCTTCAGTTCTTCTACTGAGAGGTCCGTATGGGTGACCTTCGTGTCTTTGTCTCCCCCGTTCACCACTAGATCCGGTGTGAAACCCTGCTTTGTTCGATTCTCATTTGTTTTACTCAATTCTCATTTGTTCTACCGGAAGGGATGAAGTTATCCCTCCTGATGCCCTAGAAGGTTTTCCAGGATGAGGCCATAGGTGGCCAGGCTGACTGATGTGGTTTTCTGTTTTAGAGCCGGAGAGAGGCCGGGATTGCCCAGGCTGTCTGGGGGTGCCTAACACCTTCCCCAACAGTACCCTGAGCCCCATATCCAGTTCTCTCATGTTTCACATATGGTTACATAGTTTTACGTCATTCCCGTACTTTTATCATTTCGATGGTGGAAGCATACTCCCCATCCAGTTTTCCTTGTTTTCTACCCAAAAATAAGGTGGCGACTCTGTTCAACGAGCCATTCACCCCACGTGGTGATACGCTCACACAATCACCTTTCAATTCTCTGTACCTCGGCTCATCCACCGGTGGGGCCAATGGAAACCTATGGGCTTCCGGGTGACAGCCGGATGAAAGAGAGGGTACAAATTTTTGGCGACTCCGTTGGGGAGACTCGCTGTGTTTTACCAATTATGTGACTCAAACTCTCGCTCGTACGGCTCTTTTATAGTCAGTCTTTTATTTTTTCGTTAGGATTTTTTAACATACTTGTCGTATTTGCTAAGCAAAGCCGCTTTCAAATGCATTGAACCATATCACCCTTCTTTTGGTATCCCTACAGATCTTCACAGACCCCTGCGGGTTCTCTGGGCACCGTCTCCTCACGGACCTCTGCCCTGCAAGTTCCAGACCCCGCTGACTCCCCCTATCCTAACTCGCTCACAAGCAAGAGCCATGGCCATCGGTTCCGCTGTGGCTTCCGGATCATCCCCTTCCATCACTACGGCAACTTTTGTGCCGCTGTCCGTGGTCTTCGACCCACTGCCGGCTATCGTCACCCGGACGAACTTCACCCGGTCGATCATCGTGCCTACTAGAGCCACGGACCAACCAAAGGCGCTAAACTTGTCCGCGGCCATGGCGACAATGCCACAGTGCATCCTGCGCCGCCTGCTTTTCCAGCCACTGAAACTGAATGCAATAGGCCGGCTCCCACACGAAGCACCGGTCCATCCTACCAGCCGCCCTCAAACACCGAAGGCCTAGGAGGGGCCGAGGCCTTCTTGCCGCCTCGATCAGGACACTTCGAGCAGACTCTCCTTGCTCACCAGTTGGCACGATACCAACAGCAAGGAATTGGTTCAGTAATCCCCCCTAGGCCAAACCTCTACGTCCTGGAAAGGCTGTACGCTGAAGAATACGACATTATCACCACTCCTGTCGCCAGCCAACCCGGCCCGCCGCCACTGCAGCCACCTCGGTGCCTGACCTGTAAGGGCAACTACTGTAGAGGATAGCCGAACTAGAGGCGTCCTTCCAGAGCATGAAGTCCGGCCCACCGGAACCTTCCTGTGCCTTCCAAAACCTCTGTTTCTATCCTGAAGCGACGCTCCCTCCTGATTTCAAGATGCCTGAACTAGTTAAATACAATGGGCAAGGGGACCCTCGCGCACACCTCCGAGCCTTCTGCGGAGACATGGCGGCACTACAACACGAGGAGAAGCTCCTCGTCCGACTGTTCCAAAAATCTCTCCAAGGACCTGCACTTTCCTGGTACATGTCCTTAGACTTAACAAAAATCTACACTTGGGAATAGCTGGCGTACAAGTTCCAGGAACAGTACGCATATAACTTAGACCTGGCACCAAAGTTGGAAGATCTTTGTTGCCTTCGCCAACGTGAGAACAAGCCATTCAGTGGCTATGTCGGTAGGTGGCGGGCCCTAGCATCCCAAATCTGGGACAAACCTGTAGAAGAAGACTCACTGGACATAATTGTGCAAGGTGCTCAACCATCACTGGCAGCCCTTCTATGCATCCAGTCATACTCAACTTTCTCCTAGTTGATCAAAGCTGGTAGCCGCTTGGAAGTATTCTTGAAGTCAAGGAGATTTTCAGCTCTTCCATTCGGAGCCAACCTCGGAGGAAACATACGTCCCCAACCACCAGCCATGGGCGACAACATGGGGAATAACCGCAGCCCCCAGAGGAATGACAACAACCGTCCATCTCCCGTGACCGTTGTGGCAGCAGCACCACCACCATACCAACCACAACAGGTGTACGCCCCGGCCTAGGAGTATCACCCGCCAACGATCACCCCAGTTCAGCAGCCGATCTACACCACCCGAGCGGCCCCGAACCAACAACCGTGGAGGCCCAAGGCTCCACACCCGGTAGCTGCATCCGATCCACTGGCCCACCAACAGTGGCAAGTAATGTCCCCGACAACTTCTCATCAAAGAAACCAGGGACAAACTGGAGATCGCACAGGCATTAACCAACAACGCCCTAGTCAACAATAGCGTGAACCGCGCCGGCCTTCCCCGCAGCCGCGCATAACGAAATACACGCCACTTTCTGAACCGCTGAGCTAGGTATTCCGCTGGGCCCAGGCGCTGCTCACGCTCCCCCCCATCAAGTCGTCTCCAACTGTTCTTCCTACTTGGTACAATTTGCAGCAGTACTACGAATACCACAGGTCAACTGGCCATGCTACGGATCATTGCCAGACATTGAGACAAGCTATTCATAGGCTTATCAATTCGGGCACCATTGAGCTTCAACAGCCTCCTGTACCCCCTGAGCTGAGCCAGCATACCTTCCCAAATCATGTGGGCAACTCCCAGGTTAGTACTATCTTCTTAGGTGCCCAAAGGAGGCATCTGCTCGAAGGGTTTTGGCATATGTAGCCAGTTTCTGCCTATGCAACTAGGCACGAACAAGGGACAAGAAGATCCCTCCCTTTGACATAGCCGCTGGATGCAGGAACTCCTTGGCTAAACCCTGTCAACCTCATTCGTCCAGCCGACCATCCACCGATGCTAGAGGAGCTCCGGCCATACTACCAACAACTCCGGACCACCATCCTCACCATCAGCGGCCACTGGAGAAGGAGGAAGTCTTCAAAGCCTACACCACAACGGGCGTCATCCCCACCTGCAGGAAAATTCTTCGTTTGGGTGGCACCTACGGTTGCCGCATCAAGAGAACCGATTGCCGCGTCAAGGGAGCGAGCCGCCGGGACAACCATACGGGCTCAACCCAAGTTAATTCTCTACTCATCCGCTGCCCCAATCAGGGCAATCATCCCGGTGGTACCTCCAATCCCCAAAGCCTCACCAACTAGCTTTGCTCCCATGACCGGCACTCCAGCTGGCATGGTCTCTCCAGTGGCTACAATGTTGGCACCACTCCAAGCACACCTGGCAAAGTAGCAGTTCACTAGGCCCTCCCCTCCAGCCACACTCACTTTTGAACAACACAAAGCCAAAGGGATAGAACAGCCATCCACATGTACGGCTATAACCAGGTCTGGCCAGGTATATCAGCCAAAGTCGCACCCTGGACGGATCTCCATCCTGGGAATAGCAGGACAAACTTCAACCGGCAACCGGCAACCGGCTGCCGCCTCGACAGTATCTGCAGCCGCCTCCTCAGCACTGGCCACCTAGTCACAGCCACTCCCGGACCTGTCAATCCAGCTCGAGGGGATATGGGTAGACATCTCCCTATGGGATCTGCTCCGATACTCTACCGAGCACTGGGAAACTCTCCTCAAAGCGCTGCAGGTGGCTAAAGTGGACCAAGGTCTCACTCCCAGGGCCATAGAAGGAATGGTGGCCACAGTAACGGTCCCCTCCTTCGTCTACTTCTCAGATCTAGACCTCTCACCGGCTGAGACCGACCACAACCTGTGCTTGTACATTCGGGTACAATACAAGGACCTCTGCATCCCCTTGGTAATGATCGACAACAGATCCGGGCTAAACCCGTGCCCGCTACAAGTCCTACACAAGCTGGGAATCAAAGAGCAAGACTTGCTCCCCACCGACCGGGTGATGAGAGGATTCGACGGCACTCTTCACGAAGCCAAAGGTGAGGTCGTCCTTCCCCTCGTCATCGGACCAGCCACCTTCGAAGTTCCTATGCATGTAGTAGACATTCTCCCAAGCTACAACCTCATCTTGGGCCGTCCATTTCTCCACCAAAACTCCATCGTACCTTCCACTCTTCATAGGATGCTTAAGTTCCTATGGAAAGGGGAGGTCATTGTCATACTAGCAGAGAACTACTACCACTCGGGACAATCTGTAGCTGCTGTAGCGCCTTCTAGGTCGCAACAACCGACACCGGAATCGGCCGCCACCTCACCACCAGATCTCCAAAACCCAGCCACCTATGACTATCTATCTAGGCACATGGAACCCTAGAAGGAGAACCCGCAGCCAAGCCAGGAGCCAGAGGACGGTTTGTTGCAACTGTTCGGAGAATCCCCGGTATGCACTGAGGATCCAGCCCTTCACCGACCTCCCTCACCATCACCCATTCTACATGGAGGAACCTTGGAAATGGACGTTGCGTTCAACTAGTTTGTACAAGGAAAGGAGACGACAATGTGTGCTCCTTCCCCCTCTCGTTCAACCTAGCACCGCAACACCCACCTAATGACCTAGGTGGGGACACTCCAGGCTTGTAGGTCATCAACATCAAGAGGCAAGCCTGATGACTTCCGGCAGTGGAGGATGCGGCGCGAGATTGTTGAATGCTGTAGCGGCAGACAGGTCAAGAGCCCGGGGTAGATCCATGGCTCCAGTAGGCACAACAATCGTCCTAGTGATGACAGGGGGTGGTAGACTAAAGAGAAGTCCTGAATGCAACTACGAAACCAGTGGTCATAGCTCTTACCTGTGAATGAGTCTGAACAAGGGAAGCCAGCGGGATTTCGAAATGCAAGAGCCAACTGTAAAGGGCTGCAAGGAGAATCTGCAAGGAAAACTAAAGAAGGGTGATTTGGTTTGATGCATTTGAAAGTGGCTTCGCTTAAGAAAGGCGGCATGCTAAAAATCCTAACAAAACACTAAAGGCCGATTGTAAAAGAGTCGTACTATTGACCCCCATGCTTATCACCAATGGGGCTACCAGGTAAATCAATCGGCCACCCATCGACACATCGGTATATCACCCGACAGCCGGTTCCCCCAACATCTCCTTGGTGAAGTTCCACTTCGCTCGTGTTGAAGCCTGTGTTCAGCACCTATCGGGCGGTTGGGTAAATCAGCCGGCCACCCACCAGCATGTTAGAAAAATACCCCAATGGCTGATTTTGAACTCTTCCACCAACATGCAAGTACACTCGTTAACATGCCCACAGACGTTAGAGGAGAGAAAACGGCCGACCACATGGAACTTTGGCTAATACAAGGCATCGAATGGTGCAAGTACCATTTTCCAGATGGGGGGAGGCAAGGTAATTGCTGTGAGGTTACGATGGCCGTAGGCAAAGCTCAATTCAACTTCTGGGGTAAAGTACATGGCCACCGGGTCATTAGCCGGTGCACAATCTCGGCTATCCAGCACGACCTACTCCCCTGAACCACTGGCTATATTCCTAGCGCACACTGATGTCTCTTACCCAACAGCCAGCCAACTTGCCATGGCTGCCAGCTAAACGCCTGGGTAAATAATTCAAATCTATTGGAAAGATATGGCAAGATTTAATTACTTAAATCTCGTAATCAATCAATCACGTGGATCACAGGATTAAACCAAAACGTACACAAGGTTTCCATCCCGAGATCACCCAAAATGGAAGGTAATTCCCTATATAAAGGGCCCTCCATTCCATGAAAAAGAGCTTTTTTCGACATTCTGAAGGCGTGATTCCGGAGGAGAGCTACTCGGAGCACCAACGTCCTGTTGCCGCACCAGGGCAAAGACTTCTGACAAGACTTCTGACCATCACCGGCGTCTCCTTGCAGGTAAGCTCCCTTCTGCCTTGCCATCATGCTTCCAATTTAGCCTCTTTTCTTCGAACCCCGACCATACTAGACCTTCCCCATTCAAAGGGAAAGGTCAGAGGATATGCCTGGGTATCATTCCTTCGGATATGCTTCCGAAGGTACCAACTGCCTCCCTCCCTATCGGGTAAATCCATCGGTACGGTCGAGATTAGTTTGGTCATGATTCCTGTGTCGGGTTTTTTATATGGAAACTGATATTTTCTTATGTGTTTTATGAGCATATCATCGAGTTTTCCCTGTCCCTTTTCTTTGAGACGCCTAGCCACCGTTAGATGTGTCATCTCCACTTATAGATGACCATCTCCCCAAAGGTGTTTGCCTCACCCATCATTCAGGACATGGTGCAAAAATCTCTACATTTGGAAGTGGAGGCGGCATACCAGGTGAACATCTAGCCCCAGACTTGAATGTCCGATAGGCAAACGGGCAGACCCACCAGACCACTAGCTTCTGTAGCAGTGGCTACCATGACTATATTCATGTTTTTATGTATTTCCCACTTATCTCATGAGGAGAGGTAAAGCTACCCTCTTGATGCCCTGGAAAGGCTTCCAAGATGAGGTCGTTAGCATGCATCGTTGTCAACGCTGGCCATCCAGGTGTAGGAGTATGTACACCTCAATGGTACCCCATTACCAGGAGAGGCAAAGTTGCTCTCTCGATGCCTCGGAAAGGCTTCCGGGATGAGGTTGTCGGCATGCATCCTTGCCGACGCCGACCGTCTAGGTGTATGAGTATGTACACCCCGACGATTCCCCTTTATCAGGAGAAGCAAAGTTGCCCTCCCGATGCCCTAGAAAGGCTTTCGGGATGAGGCCATCAGCATGCATCCTTGCCGATGCCGGTTGTCTGGGTATACAAGTATGTACACCCCAACGGTGCCCCTTTACTGAGAGAAGCAAAGCTGCCCTCCTGATGCCCCAGAAAGGCTTATGGGATGAGGTTGTCGGCATGCATCCTCGCTGATGCTAACCATCCGGGTGTATGAGTATGTACACCCCGACGGTTCCTCTTTACCAGGTGGAGCAAAGCCGCCCTCCCGATTCCTCGGAAAGGCTTCTGGGATGAGGCCGTCAGCAAGAGTCCTTGCCAACCTTGGCCAAACTAGGTACATGAACTCTTGTCCCCAGTAGGAGAGGCAGAATGTCAGGCGGAAGCCAGTCCCCTTACCTGGCAGTCTGACGTTCCAGCCGACTAGCTCACCAGACCTCCGACTCTTCAGCCAACAGTCCATAATGGTGACCACCATGCCGCTCTATCTCTTTTGAATCCTCGCATTAGTTGATTTTCACTTGCTTTATCTGAAGGAATAAGACTATTCCTCCCGATGCCATGGAATGTCTTCCAAGATGAGACCATGTTTGGTTATGCTGACTATCGTCATTTTCCATTTTTAGAGCCAAAGAGAGGCTAGAATTACCTAGGCTATGTAGGGGTTCCTAACACCTTCCCCAATAGTAGCTTGAGTCCTGTATCCAGTTCTCCCATTTTTGGCATAGTTTTACACAATTTTATACCATTTCTATAGTTTTCAAAAGTTTGATGGTGGAAGGACAATTCCCCATCCGCCCCACGTGGCGATGTGCTCCCTCAATCACCTTTCAATTCTCTATACCTTGGCCCATTCGCTGGCTCTGCTGGCGGAACTCCATGGGCTTCTGGGTGATAGCCGGATGAAAGAGAGGGTACAGATTTTTGGCAACAACGTTGGGGACACTCGCTGCATTTTATCAATTAAGTGACTCAAACTCTCGCTCGTACGGCTCTTTTACGATTGGCTTTTTCTTTTCCATTGTGATTTCAAGGGCTTGACAACCTAACAAAGTCGTCATTACAGGGCTTGACAACCCAACGAAGTCGTCACTATAGGGCTTAACAGTCCAACGAAGTCATCACTATAGGGCTTGACAACCCAACGAAGTCGTCACTACAGGGCTTGACAACCCAACGAAGTCATTACTACAGGGCTTGGCATCCCAAACATAAGGTCGTCGGCAATTGCGTCCTTAGCAACCACTAACTCAGCAACCCGACCAAGTCGGTCGAAGCTTGGTAATCATACCAAGTGTCTCGCTCAGCATAGGGTATAGCTTGGAACCATTTGGTCACCGTTACCATCATCCGGTAGCCATCAATCTTCAGCAGGGGTGCCGCACGACGGAGCTGGGATAGCTAGCCTACTTAGTCTTGGTGGCATCCTCTTCAAGCAAAATGCTGGCCAACATCATGGGGCAGAACTAGGGGCATTCTGCCCCTCCCCTGCCACATTCACTTGGATAGGCGAATGTGACCAACTCGTCACTTCCTTGTCCAAGAATTTAACTAGGTTTCGCCTCTCAGAAAGCCAGGAGCTAGCACATCCACCCGACATTTCGCCCGAACATGTAGTAGACCAACACCTCGAGGCAAAACTAGGGGCTTTTTGCCCCTCCCCCCTATTCATGTGCTCGGTAGCTAGAGCAGTTGGCGAAGCTCAGGGGGCCTCATGCCTCAAGCAACCGTACGTGACAAGCACATTGCGTACTCAACCAGAACACACTTTGGCATCCTCCTCTTGACAGGCTGGCAGTTGACGTATGCAATTGGCTCTCCACCAGCTGACTGAGAGGCTGGCTCCTGATAGGTATGCTCCCTTTCCCCCGATGAATCCTCTCCTAGAACTCACATGTCACACTTTGCACGCACGGTAGGCTGGTCCATCCTTCCGGTCATCCTGCCACGTCGGTGTTGGAAAGGAAGGGGTCGACAAGGCTAGCAAAATTGTCACCCCTGAGAATTGGCATGGGTTCCGGGTCTCAGTCCATTGGAAAGTACTCGTGCCCCACTCAATCTCACCACCGCAAAACGTCCGAGCCACCATCTGTCGAAAGCAAGACCGAGATGCCAACAAATGACCCGCCCCTCGTTCATAGCCTATTCCCCCAATGCCTTACAGACTCCACCACCTAACTGGCCTTCCACCGACTGTCGCATCATCCTTACTTAGTAGCCACATTCATAGTTGGTGGTGAGAACAGTTTGCAGCAGTAGGCGGCACATCCAAACCTTTGGGATGAACTACTGCCCCCAGGAGTGTTACCACATACAACCGGGTTACTACGCTAAAAACCCGAGCACCCAAACTTTTTAACTCCGATGACGTCAAGACGAAATAGAGTGAGTAATCCAGGTTTGTCCTTATCTACATGGTTCTTGCTGATTCCGAGCGGTTATGAAATACCGACGAGAGATCACTTCTCCCCCCGAATGAGCATCCAACTTCCCTCTTTTACCTAGCCTAGGTGCCACCCGACAATGAGGGAGATCACCAAAGTATCTCACATGGACCCAGTTGCGACACTGTCAGGTTATTCTACTTGCCAACAGCATGTGGGGAGGGCTAATAGCATTTTCAATTCAGTTTTATTTCCATCTTCTATTTTGTAAAGAAAAAGAATAGAAAAAGGAAAGAAAAAAAAATAGAGAAAAATGAAGAAGAAGAAAAGTCAGTGGCTAGAATCCTTCTTCAATGAAAAAAGAATAAGAATAAGAAGAGAAAAAGGAAAAAGAAAAAGAAAAAAGGTTACTTGTTGTTGAGTCCTGAAAGCATACAGACTCTGTATAGGGGAAGGGTAGATTTTAGGATTCTACTAGTTGTTGGTAGTCCTATACTTGGCTTGTTGCGATTGACCAAGTATCCCCTCTCTTTAGGGCTTGGCAACCCATCAAAGTCTGCCAATACAACCAGGTGTCGGGACCCATTTGCCGACACCCACTCCTCCCTTTTTCTCTAGTCCTAGGGCTTGACATCCCAACTAAATCATCAAGACAGGGCTTGGCATCCCTCACACAAGACCCGCTGGTAGTTGCGTCCTCAACAGCATTAGGCTTGGCATCCTAAAAGTCTCTTCCACCCTCGGGTTCCAATGCCCACGTTTCCAGAGCCTGCACTATTCTATCCATTATCTCTTCACCCCCCAAGCGAACTTGTGAGGAAGAATCAGCATAACTATGGGCAGAAGGATAGCTTTCGGATCTCTCCTCTAGATCTGTCTTTGTCACCTTAGGGCCAATTCTGCTGGACAGAGGAACCACGTTTACCAAATCCACTTGCGTGAATGTCCAGCGGTTCCTTTTTGTTGTGAGGTGAGCCACCTTTCATTCCCCTACAGGTACAGATAGCACCATTGGGTTGGAACAGCCACCCTGCATGGACTTTATCACGAATAGCCATTTAAAAATCCCCTTACCTCCTACATGCCACTATTTCAGTACATAAAACTTAGGAAAATCAGATTTGGCATCTACCACCCTAACAGCACCAATGGGGCAGAATATAGGAGGATGGGCCATAATACAATGTCTCAACACCTTCACACACATTACTACTTGTGCTCATAGATAAGGGGAGGAAATGACACTTCCTCCCCACCTAGGGGGAGTAATGTGCAAATAAGTGTGTTGGTAAATAAGCTAGCTAGGTAAATTAGCCGGCCACCACAAGACCCGCTGGATAGTTGGCACCTTGGTTGCATCCAAAATTAGGACGCTAACCATTCCATGCGGGAATGAAGGAGGTCACCCCGCGCATCACATTGCTCAGACAGCTAGACATCGCTACGAGGGCCCGTGCCAAATGAGACATCACATAGAGAGATAGCTAGCTACTGGGTCAATCAGCCAGTAGCTACCCACGAAACACGACTGCCCATAGGAAGCTGACATCCTAGCCGTGCCCAAAATGAGGATGCTAACCGCATTCTGAAGGAACGAAGGACGCTCGACCGTGCAGTACCCAGCTCAGACAGCTAGATGCCACTACGCACGATCTGACTAAAATGCTACGTTCCACAGAGGTAAGATTGACCGACGAAAGGGAACAGCGCGCTATTCGGTATAGCGACCAGGCTTGTGGAGGTAGCCAACATTTCTACCACGTCACGGGTACCCTCTCTATATCACTCCCTCGCACTTTACCATAAGATATACTCATATACACGCGAATATTTTTATGTGCAAAATCCACACAGGAAACATATTTTTTTGAAAAAGATAAACTGCATTATGAATAATGTTCTCTTATTACAGACATGAAAAAAAAAAGTGCAGGGTACAGGAGGTCAGTCCATGTCACTGTCCCTCCGACGCCTGGCCCTCCAACACTTAGCCCTTCGACACTCCCACTCAGCCTCCCGAGCCTCCATTCACTCAAGTAGCCCGACCAACCGGTCCTCGCGAGTCATCACCCGCAGAAGAACATCCTCCCAGGCACTCAGCCGATCCATTGCCGTCCGTAGGCATTTGCCCATGGAGGTCAGAAGGGTCTCCATGGACGACACATCAGTAGCCGCACTCGGGCTTGAGGCTCTACCCAGGAAAGGTGAGGTAGTGATACAGGTAGTCGGACAACGTCCGGGAGATGGCCTGGCAGAAGTCCTGGCAGACGAGCTGGCATGCTTAGAAGCGAGCCTCTCGTAATGACCAAGATTGGTCGCCGTGACGGGCCGGGTCAGGAGTGTTGTCTTCTGCCAGCCACCAGTTGCAATGCGTAGGAAGCTTGCCAACTTGACCATGGCCTCGCCAAACAACAATTGGCTAGGAGGCCTTCGACCTGGGTAGATGACACTCTACATCTGTCGTCAGACTGCCGCCGCCCAGTTCACCTAGTAGCCGGTTACCAACGCGAAAGTCACAAGGTAAGTCACCACACTCACCTCGTCCCAATGTCCCCCTTTCAGCTGGATGGTATTGTTTAAAATGAACGAGACAAGGTGGGCGACTGGGTACAGGTCACATGTCTTGACCACCTGTTGGTTTGACCCGGTATCCATCGCAACTACCACATTGATGTCGTCGATGCTCCACGAGATGCTTGGTGGATGGGCAAAAACGTCCAACCTGGTAGAGTGGAGACCGAGCACCTCGAGCAGGAGTGCATCGGATAGTGCAGCCGGCCTTGTTAGGTAGTCGAGAACAAGTTGCAACTCCACCTCGAATAGGTTGGAGTACATCTCAACGACCAGACCGAGGACAGTCTACACCCAATGGAGATCACAAATGAATTGAAGGAGCCTCTGCACGGCGAACAGCTGCTCCACCTTTGGTAGCCAATCAAACTCAGCCAGCCTGCCATACAAAACACTTCTTCCACCTAGGCAATAGTCCACGAGGAAAATGAGCTCCTGATCGGTGATGGGTGGCAAGACACCCTCGGTCAACGCCTCAGCGCAATCGGATGTCGGGTAATGCCAAGGGAGGGCCAGGCAGACAGACACCGTATTTGACCTCGTGTCATCGAGCCTCGCCGGTGGCGTGTCAAGGCATTCCGGGAGGTGCCGATGCCTCCTGACCAACATCTTGCAGTGCATCCTCCACCGTGAATCCCCACAGGGAGCCTCCGTTGACCCCTTGCCTTCTGCGTGTACCTCTGACGGATAAGAGCCAGATGCCATAAGGTCATCGTGCCGCTCCGACAACCACAATCAGGAGACAGCGTCGGTAGAGGTCAGGTCACACACCCCATCCATAAGCAGGTAAGACACCTGCAACTGGATGGCCTTTGCGTTGTTGGGACAAGCGAGGTCTTCCACCAGTAAATCCCTAAGTGTTGAGGGCAGGGTCTCGAGCCACTATCACATGGGGAGGCGGCAGCCGTCCGTTGGATATGACCCGTGACATGTTTCGTCCTAAGCAACTAGAAGAGGAAGACGAGGTAGGAAGAATTGAAATGGGGAGGAAGGTGGAAAAACAGACAAGACCAGGGAAACGAGGAAGAAGACGAAGGGACAAAGAGCAAAACCAAAAGGAAGGGAGGAGGGGACAAGACCAAGGAGCTCGTAGGCAGCTCTCAATGTATCCTTTGAGAGTATAAGTCTAGCCCTCATAGTTCAGAGTGCATCCTCTCTGAACTTCTCAAGACTTCTCTTGGCACACCTTCTAGGAAAGTCTATCTCACTCATAATGAGCAAGGGATGTTCACAAAGTGTGAAGCCTCGCATTATCTATCACCTACGCATGGAGGGCCATTCAACCCTAGGACGTCGGTTTCCTTCCACCAAGGTCATACAACCTCACCTAGGGAGGGGTATTCTGTTGACCCCCATGCTTAACACCTACGGGGCTGTTTGGTAAATCAATCGGCCACCCACCAGCACGTCAGTATATCACCCGGCAACCGGTTCCCCCAACATCTCCTTGGTGAAGTTCCACTTCGCTGGTGTTGAAGCTCGTGTTCATCACCTATCGAGCAGCTGGGTAAATCAGTCGACCACCCACTGGCACACCAATAAAATACCCCAACGGCTGATTCTGAACTCTTCCACCAACATGCAGGTACACTCGTTAACACACCTACAGACGTCAGAGGAGAGAAAACGACCGACCACACAGAACTTCGGCTAACACAAGGCATCCAAGGGGGGAAGTACCATTTTCCAGATGGGGGGAGGCAAGGTAAATGCCGTGAGGTTACAATGGCCATAGGCAAAGCTCAATTCGACTTCCGGGGTAAAGTACATGGCCACTGGGTCATTAGCTAATGCACAATCCTGGCTATCCACCACGGCCTACTCCCCTGAACCACTGGCTATATTCCTAGCACATGTCGATCTCTCTTATCCGATAGCCAACCAAACTACCATGGCTACCGGCTAAACGCTTTGGTAAATAATTCAAATCTATTGGAAAGATATGGCAAGATTTAATTACTTAAATCCTACAATCAATCAATCACGTGGATTACAGGATTAAACCAAAATGTACGTGGGATTTCCATCTCAGGATCACCCAAAATGGAAGGTAATTCCCAATATAAAGGGCCCTCTATTCCATGAAAAAGAGCTTTTTCTGACATTCTGAAGGCGTGATTTCAGAGGAGAGCTACTTGGAGCACCGACATCCTGTTGCTGCACCGAAGCAAAGACTTCCGACCATCGCCAGCGTCTCCTTGCAGGTAAGCTCCCTTCTTCCTTGCCATCACGCTTCCAATTTAGCCTCTTTTCTTCGAACCTCAACTGTACTGGACCTTCCACATGCAAAGGGAAAGGTCAGAGGATATGCTTGGGTATCATTCCTTCAAATACACTTCTAAAGGTACCAGTAGCCTCCCGCCCTGTTGGGTAAATCCACCCGATACTGTTAAGATCAGTTCAGTCACGATTCCTGTGTCAAGCTTTTTATATGGAAACCAATGTTTTCTTACATGTTTTATAAGCATATCATTGGGTTTTCCCTATCCCTTTTCTTTGAGATGCCTAGCCACCGTCAGATGTGTCATCTCCGCTTACAAACAACCGTCTCCCCGAAGGTGTCTGCCTCTCCCATCTTTCGGGACTGGGTGCAAAAATCTCTACACCTAGAAGTGGAGGCGGCATACCGGGTGAACATCTGGCCCTAGACCCAGACGTCTAGTAGGCAAATGGGCAGACCCACCAGACCTCTGGCTTTTCTTGTCAGCTGTCCAGGTGTGTGAGTATGTACACCCTGACGGTTCCCCTTTACTAGGAGAAGCAAAACTGCTCTCCCGATGCCCCGGAAAGGCTTCCGAGATGAGGCCATCGACATGCATCATTGTCGATGCCGGTGGCCATCTAGGTGTATGAGTATGTATACCTCGATGGTTCCCCTTTACCAAGAGAAGCAAAGCTGCCCTCCTGATGCCCTGGAAAGGCTTATGGGGTGAGGCCGTTGGCATGCATCCTTGTCGATGCCGACCATCCGGGTGTATGAGTTTGTACACCCCAACGATTCCCCTTTACCGAGAGAAGCAACACTGCCCTCCCAATGCCCTAGAAAGGCTTCCAGGATGAGGCTGTCGACATGCATCCTCGCTAACGTCGGTTGTCCGGTTGTATGAGTATGTACACCCTGATGGTTCCTCTTTACCGAGTGGAGCAAAGCCACCCTCACGATGCCCCAGAAAGGCTTTCGGGATGAGGCCATCGGCATGAGTCCTTGCCGACCCTAGCCAAACTGGGTACATGAACTCTTGTCCCTAGTAGGAGAGGCAGAATGTCAGGCAGATGTCGGTCCCCTTTCCTAGTAGTCTCACGTTCCAACCGGCTAGCTCACCAGACCTCTGACCCTTCAGCCAACAGTCCATAATGGTGACCACCATGCCTCTCTCCCTCTCTTTTGAATCCTCGCATTAGTTGATTTTCACTTGCTTTACTGGAAGGAAAAAGACTATTCTTCCCGATGCTCAGGAAAGTCTTCCAGGATGAGGTTGTGTTTGGCTGCGCTAACTATCGTCATTTTCCGTTTTTAGAGCCGAAGAGAGGCCAGAATTACCCAGGCTATTTGGGGGTGCCTAACATGTTCCCCAATAGTACCTTGAGTCTCGTATCCAGTTCTCCCATTTTCGGCATAGTTTTACACAATTTTACACCATTTCTACAGTTTTCACCAGTTCGATGGCGGAAGGACACTTCCCCATCCGATTTTCCTTATTTTCTATGCAAAAATAATATGGTGACTCTGTTTAACAAGCCATCCGCCCCACATGGCGATGCGCTCCCACAATCACCTTTCAATTCTTTGTACCTTGGCCCATCCGCTGGCTCTGCTCGCAGAACCCCATGGGCTTCTAGTGATAGCCAGATGAAAGAGAGGGTACACATACAAGTGTGAGTCTAAGTCACTTAATCGATAAAACACAACTAGTCTCCCCAGCGGAGTTGCCAAAAATCTATACCCACTCTTTCTTTCGGCTATCACTCGGAAGGCCATGGGGTTCCGCCAGTAGAGCCAGTGGATGGGCCGAGGTATAGAGACTTGAAAGGTGATTAAGGGAGCGCATCACCATGTGGGGCGGATGGCTTGTTAAACAGAGTCACCACATTATTTTTGCGTAGAAAACAAGGAAAACAGGATGAGGCCCTCCAAAAGGTAGCTGAAGTCAAAGTGAAAGAAGAGCCCTAGGAGGCTGATTTCAAAGCATACAGTGAGATGATGGTAGGTCCATCCAAGCCACAAGAGATTGGGAGAGTAGTTGAAACATCTCAACTTCCTGTGAGTAATGAGGAGTGGACAGAGACAGACTTTGGAGAGGAAGAAGAACAACAAGAACAAGAACAAGAACAACAACCACCACCACAGCAATAACCACAACAAGAAGAAGAGGAAGAGGACGACATTCCAATTGTTGGACAGGAGGGAGGGATAACGGAGAGTAGTGATGATGAACTCACCCTAGGGGAGTTAATTCATCAATACAGAATGGCCAACCCTCATCCTAGAGAATCACTAGTCCATAAGGAGGTTCGTCAAGTTGAAGAAGTGGGGCATCAATTAGAGATGCAGGTATACTTAAGGTTTTAAGTTTAATATTTTTTGTTTTTATTTCATTTTAATTTCTCCCTTTTTAGTAATTTAAAATGTGATTTTGTTAAATTCAAGAGGAAGGATCTACTGTTGGAGCAGTAGTTCCATTTTTGGAACCCCAAGATAGTGAAGGGGTGAATCAAACCATCCTCAAAGCCATTTAGTTTGCTTCAAAGGAGGGTCAAGTAATCATTTAAGCTACATTATCTTCAAGTCTGTTTTAGGTTTCCATTTTTCATTTTACTTTTTGTATGCATGTGTATATGATGCGTTTTCCCCTTTTTTTTTATAGTGTGAGCCAACTTCCCCTGAAAGGGAAGAGGAAGAAGAAAAGAAAGAAGGATGAGAGGAAGAGGAGAGAGCTATGGTCAGTCCTCCAGCCTCGAGTCCTATGTAGGCAGATGTGGATTTAGGGTCGATAGAGATTTCTGCCCAGCCACAACCAAGTTTTAGTAGAGAATAAAATAGAGCCTTAGTGATCTATTCTCCACCAACTGAGCCACACAGCTACAATAGAAGCATCAGCTCCATCCTCCCCCACACATGCAGAACAAGCTCAGCAATTAGGCACAAACTCAGTGATCTTCAGAGATGTTGGGGCTAGGGCTAACTTCCAGACTATTAGGGTTATGACATTCTATTCAGTAGACCTGTAGATTTTGATTTCATGGATGAAATCAAGGACTTACTGGAGTTTCAGGGGTTGTTGAGAATTATCCCCTGTTGACCCCCATGCTTAACACTTATCGGGTGCCGGGTAAATCACCCGGCAACCCACCGGCACGTCGGAATACCACTCTTCCCTAGCCAACTTACTAGTTCCCCAACTCTTCCCCGGGCAAGGAAGATTCCCCTTCGCCCTTGCGAAGGACTTGGTGGAAGAGCATGGTGGCTGGCGTACAAGTAGCCAGTAGTGTACCCTCTCTTTCATCTGGCTATCACCTGGAAGCCCAAGGGGTTTTGCCAACAGAGCTAGCGGATGGGCCGAGGCATAGAGAATTAACAGGTGAATGCAAGAGCGCATCGCCGAGTGGGGGTGATGGCTCGTTATATGGAGTCGCCACCTTGTTTTTGTGTAGAAAATAAGGAAAACTGGATGGGGAAAGATCCTTCCACCATCAAAGTGGTAGAAACGCAGAAATATGGAACAATATCATAAAATGACATTAGACTTAAATACTTTTACGAAAATGAGAGAAACTGGAAACGAGACTCAAGGTACTATTGGGGAAGGTGTTAGGTACATCTAGATAGCCTAGGTAATCTTGGCCTCTCTCCGGCTCTGAAAAGGGAACACAGTATTAGTCGGCCTAGCCTGAGTCAACAAGGATTCATGCCGATGGCCTCATCCTAGAGGATTTAGCAGGGAATCAAGAGGAATAGTATTATTCCTTCTGGTAAAGCAAGCAAGAACCCACCAATGCAAGGATTCATGTAGGATCCAGCGAGAAAAGGGGAGAGAAAGGCATGGCAATCACCATTATGGATCATTGGCTGAAGAGCCAGAGGTCTAGTGAGCTAGCTAGCTAGAACGCCGAACTGCCAGTTACGAGGACCGACGTCCACCTGCCATTCTACCTCTCCTACTGGGGACAAGGGTTCATGCACCCAATTCAGCCAAGGTTGGTAAGGACTCATGCTGACAGCTTCAACCTGAAAGACTTTTCAGGGCATCAAGAGGGCAGCTTTGCTCCTCTCGGCATGGATACATGTCAACGGCCTCATCCTAGAAGACTATCTAGGGCATCGGGAGAGTAGCTTCACTACTCTTGGAAAAGGTGAACTCTGCGGGTGTACGTACTCATACACCCAGCATGCTGATGGTGGCAAGGATACATGCTGATGGCCTCATCTTGGAAGACTTTCCAGGGTATCGGGAGGGTAGCTTTGCTCCTCCAGGAAAAGGAGCACCGTGTGGGTGTACATACTCATACACTTAGCACGGCGGCGTCGGCAAGGATACATGCCGACGGCCTCATCCTAGAAGACTTTTCGAGGCATCGGGAGGGCAGCTTTGCTCCTCTCGGAAAGACAAGCGAGAAGTAGGTGAAATATGAATATGGATGCAGTAGCCACCACTACAGACCTCTTGTTGAATAGTCAGAAGTCTGGTGGGTGTACTCGTCTACCTATTGGTCATCCAGGTATGCGGTTGGATGTAGGCCCAGTATGTCGCCTTGACTTTTGGGTGCAGGGACCCATGCACCCAGTCCCGAAAGACAGGAGAGGTAGACACCTTTGGGGAGACTATCATTTTAAGCGGAGATGACTCGTTTGATGGTGGCTTGAGATTTCAAAGAGAGATATGGAAAACCCAATGACATGAGTGTAAAAATTGTAAGAAAATACGGGCTTCCATATGAAAACCCAATAGATGGATTGTGACCAGACCAATCTCGACCCACACTTGGTGGATTTACCCGATCGCGGTGGAAGGATGCTAGTACCTTCAGAAGCATATCCGAAGGAATGAGACGCAGGCATGTCCTTCGATTGTTCCCCTGGTGTGGGGAAGGTTTGGTCCAATTAGGGTTACAGGACATACAACGCTAAGTAAGAAAGCATAACAGTGAGGGATAAGGGTTTAGGGTTTGGGAACAGGACTTCGATGCGCCAAGCATCTCCCCTCCAAAATCATTCCTTCCAAAACGTGAGAAAAAGCCTCCCCTTTTCCATGGAGTAGAAGGCCCTTTATATAGGGAATTACCTTCTGTTTTGGGTGATCCCGGGATGGAAACCTTGCATACGTTTTGGTTTAATCTCGTGATTTGCGTGAGTGATTGATTAATGGAGAGATTTATATGATTAAGTGATTAAATCTCACTGTATCTCGACATTCTCATTTGAATGTTTCACCCAAGTGTTAACTGGTAGTCGTGGCTGATGGGCCGATAGTCGAGTGAGAGATATCGATATGTAGTAGGAGCGTAGCCCATGGTTCGGGGGAAAAGGCCATTACGAGTAGCTAGGATTTTGTGCCGGCTTATGACCCGAAGGCCTTGTACTTCGCCTCGAAACTCGACCTCAACCGAATGGGGACATGGTATTAAGCCTTACCCTACAGCCTTCGTAACCTTACAGACTTTACTTTATACCTGACTGTAAACTTTACTATTGACCGCCATGCTTAACACTTACCGGCTACTGAGTAAATCAACCGGCCACCCACTAGCACGCCAGTATATCACCTAGTGGCCAGTTCCCCCAAACTCTTCCCCAGTGAAGCTCCACTACACTGGTGTTGACGCCTATGTTCAAAATCTATCGGGCTACCGGGTAAATCAGCTGGCCACCCACCGCCACCTCAGTAAAATATCCCAGTGGCCGATTCACAACTCTTCCCCGACCAGGAAGATCCCCTTGCACTCCAAACAAAAGACTTTTAACCATATGTAAGAAGACTAACCAGTGATTTGTCATGATGTCAGTCAAAAGCTAACTTTATTACTCCGTAGAAAAAGTCGATTATGATAATTTGACTAATTAAAGTCAAGATTATTCACGCGTCTTCAGCATCATCCTCTGATTAATGTAATCTAATTAAATGACTTCCAACCGTATGTTGACTAAATGTTCAGTAGCAGAAGAAAAGACGATAAAAGGGGAATTTCCAAGTATATTATGGAATTCTATTATAAATATAAAAATAATATTGATGCTTTTACAAATATATGTTTATCATTTATTATTAATTTGTCATATATATAATTACATTATACAGATATATCTACGCTGCACTAGCGAGCTAATAATATTTAATTTAATTTAAATCCAACGCACACCAATCTTTCTTAACTTTCCTATTATTAAATCAAAGGAAAAAATTTTACAGGCTGCTGTTTAAATAGAAGAAGTTAATGTAAATGTAGGCATTAATAGTAATATATATAATATTACTATTAGAACAATCATGGAGGATATTTTTGTTTTTTTTATTTTTTTAATAGGTGGACCTCACTTTAAATATAATAAATCTAACCGTGAATTTGAAGAAATGAGGAGAAATTTGAGTAAGATTTGGACACTAACAATAATATATTGTTGTTAATATTTGCAATAACCTTAACTATTGAATAAAAAGATAAGAAATTTAGATATGTCAATTTTGTTAGGTTAAACCATGTTAACATAATCTAGTATGATTTGACTGTGTTAATCAATGATATGACACAAACTGACATGATTCTATGTGCTGTACCTAGGTTAGGGAATCAACACAACATGAAAAAGACACAAAATCTAACACAATATGAGACAGGCAAGTGGGTCGAGGCGGCATGAAATCATTGAGAGTGGTGTAAGGCAAGCCAAGCGGTGAGTAGTGAGGTGCAACATCTAACAAGGTAGGCAGATGAAGTGAGGGGGCCGTAGGACGAGTGGCAGCAACAAGTAGGTATTGTGCCATCGCAAGCAGTAGGCCTGTGGGCCACCAAAAGTTCCTCACCCATTTATTGAAAGTTCCTTACCCATTCAACAAAAGTTCCACCCTCATCTATCGGAAGTTCCTCCTTCATTCAACAAAAGTTCCTTCCTTGTTCTTTGAAATTTCTAGTCAACTACAGAATACTTTTTTAATTGAGCGAAAGTTTTTATTGAGTCGGTAGATGTTCTGTGTGCCTACTAGCATGAAGAATTACATTGAAGATTTCTTCAACTTAAATATAATGTAATTTTTTATCTTTTAAAATTTGTAAATTTTTAAATTGTGATGTAATTTTTAAATTTTTTTTAACATTGTAAAGTTTTTTTTACAAAAAATCTTTTGTATTTTTTTTAAATTAATAAAGAATTAATGTTTATCATTTTATCTATGGAATGCCTTTATTTTTTGTATTTTTGTGATTTGTGAATGTTAGTAGAACATATTTTTTATTATTTATAAATATTATAATTTAAAATTTTATGTTGAACTATGCTAACTTGGCGTGGCACAAAATGATACAAAAGCAGAACGAAAAAAATTAGGTTGTGTTAGTAGGCAGATTTTTTTGCATATGACAGACACAATACAATTCACACGTTTAAAGAAATTTGAAAATATATTAGTGAATAGGTATTAATGCTGTAGTTTTTTAACATTAAACGGTGAAATGCTTAGATTAAGGAAGGGTTTGTGTGTGATGTAAATCTGGAAATTAAAAATAATTTTAAAAAGTTTTAATTTTGAAAAGTCTTAAATTAAAAATAATTTTGCGGAACAAAGAAACTTTTAATTAAAAAAAACATAAATGCCGTCGTTTAAGTAAAATAAATTAATGTAGATGTAGGCATTAATAGTAATGTAATATTACTGTCAGTATCGTGTGCTGTTTTTTAAATAAAGAAATTAATGTAGATGTAGGCATTAATAGTAATATAATATTAACAAGAGAAATTTTTGCTTGTTTTTCTTATTTTTGTAAAATTTGAACATTAACGATATAAAATATAATGCTGTTAATATTTGCAGTAGTTAACATCAACTCTTAAATAAAAAGATAAAAAATTTAGGAATATATTAACGAATAGGTATTAATACTGTTGGTATCTTTCAGAGAAATTTTTTTTTTTTCTAATGTCAAATTTTACTGTAAATGTGAAATCTACCATAAATGCTTTTCACCGAAAGTTTTTTTAATAGATAATTGTTTTTCTAATGTCTAATTTTATTTTAATATAAAGAATAAGTCAACATATTTATGAAATTTTATACTTTATTGAGAAATGAAGAGTTGATAAAAGATAATAACAATGTGACAGTAAATTTTAATTTGGAATGAAATAAATTTAAAACTATTGTTGTAATTGTTATTGTACTATAATTTAAAGTTTCATTATATAAGAGCTTTGATTTATTAACATATTTATAAAAATTTAATTTTTGTGTATACTTTTTTATCAAGTATTAACTCCTTCTATTTTTTAAATTTTCATTTGTACATACATTTTATTTCCATTTTTATGTTTTCGTCATGCGCTAACGAACTCTAAACGTGAGTTGTGTTCGAGTATTTCTTTAGAAAAAAACCGCACGGAAGATAATTATAAAAAAAAAATTTGAAAAGCAGGTTAGATTTGAAGGATATGTAGTATGTACATGGTAATATTTTTATTGCATCGTCTGAACCATTGACATAATTACACGTGGACAACACTGGGTAAATTATTTTAAGTTTTTTTCTATCATTCTACATTAAAAATAATTTTAATGTATCAAATAATTTTAACATTTTATATTAAAAATCGTATCAAAATACTTATATTATAAATCATATAATTTCTTAAAAAATATAAATTTTACATTATCTAATTTTACTATATATATATATATATATATATATATCAGTAAAAAGTAGTGATTTGGAAGAGAAAAAATGACGAAGAAGAGAACTTAGAGAAGAGAACGGAGGCGCAGAGGAAAGAGTCAGGGGTGTGCCTTAAATCACTATTTATTCATTCATCTCACACGCAGTTCTATTACAACGAGACTTTATATGGTCTCAAAATAAGATAAGATATATCATCACTGATGTAAAACATAAGAAAAAT
Organism: Amphibolis antarctica; assembly: GCA_024699675.1. Classification (NCBI taxonomy): domain Eukaryota; kingdom Viridiplantae; phylum Streptophyta; class Magnoliopsida; order Alismatales; family Cymodoceaceae; genus Amphibolis; species Amphibolis antarctica. Next base: position 27,311 of record JAMKPZ010000024.1, read on the forward strand.
AACCTACTAAAATAAGCTGCCAACTGATCCGTCCAATAATATATATATATAAACACACTTTAATGTTGTTGGATCTGATCGAGCATGATCCGAACGTCCTTGCTGTTGGGCCTCTGCTTGGGATCGTCGAGGGTGCTGAAGCAGGCGATTTTGAGCACCTTAAGCATCTCGTCGAGGTTGCCGCCGCCCCTGAGCCTCTCGTCGACGGCCTCCGCCGAGGCAGAGGACATGAGGTTCCTCACCCACATCATCATGCTCATCTCCTCGGTGGTCTGGAAGTACTCGTCGGACGGCATCCTCCCCACCACCAGCACGGCGAGTATGACTCCGAAGCTGTAGATGTCACACTTGTCCGTGAACTTGAGCATCTGGTGGTACTCAGGGGCGATGTACCCCACCGTCCCGGCCAGGTTGGAGGTGGTCATGTGGGTGTTGGCGTCGGGCACGGCCTTGGCCAGGCCGAAGTCGGCGATCCTGGCCTCCATGTCGTCGTCCAGGAGGATGTTCGCGGGTTTCAGATCGCGGTGGATGATTCGAGGGTTGTGCTGGGTGTGGAGGTACTCCAGCCCCGCCGCCACACCACGGGCGATCCGTAAGCGAGTGGACCATGGCAGATCCATGGTACCTTCCGACGACTTCTTCAGCGCGTCCTGCAGAGATCCGTTGTTCATGAACTCGTAGATCAGGTAGTTGCAGTCCGGCCGCGGCACGTGCGCCAGCAGGGGAAGCAGGTTCCGGTGCCGGATGTGCCCGACGGTGTTGATCTCCGCCCGTAGCTGCCTCATGCCTGAACAACACGACCACCATGACTGCTACATACAGAATCATACAATCAAGTTCAAATATACAAGTACCTTTCTCAAGGAGCTTGCTTTCTTCTTCATCGATTTCCACGGTGGGATCGCTGATGTTGAGCATCTTGATCTTCTTGATCGCAATCAACTTGCCGGGCTCATCCGGGAGCGCCGCGCGGTAGACCTCCCCGCACCCGCCGCGCCCAATGAGCTCAAGTTCCGCCACGCCGTCGTCCTTCTCCAGGAAGGCCAGATACTCCGACTTGCCGATCAGAGAGCTGTAGATGGCCGGGCCCCGCGGGTCCCGGAATCTGCCGTGGATGCAGTTCATCAACAGCCGGTACAGCAGGGTGAAGAGCACACCCAACAGCACACCCAACACCGTGCCTGCGGTGAATGCGACGATCCACGGCCAGACCTTTCTCCTTCTCGTCTTTCCATCACCGGCGGCGGACGAATTGGCGGTGGTCGAATTGGCGGTGGTATTTTCGTTTCCGCCTAGAATTCTTCGAGCCAGCGGGAATCTGGGCACGGGCTCAAGAGTGCTCAGGGTATCCAAGGTAGACGCGTACGTGGCGGCGAGAGTGAGGAGCACAAGGGAGGATGGGATGAGGATGCGAGTCGCGGCGGCCATCTCTCGCCGGCGTCGTCGTCGTGGCGACGGAAGAGGGAGGGGGAGGAGGGGGAAGTAATAGGGTGAGATTTGCGGCTGTGGAAAATTTTGAACGGCTTAGATTTCCCAACGACCATCCCAACTTTTTCCGTCTTCGCAATTTCGTGTGGACAGACATTTTCTATTAAAAAAATCATTAAACAAATATTTTGATATCCCATCGGACACGCTATTCCATTTACTTCAGGTCTTCAGCATTTAGAAGTTGACTTGTTGACCCTTTTTTTTTTCCTAACAAAATCAGCGTGTTGGCTGGTCTTTAGTCGCGTTTGTTACAGTTATTTTTAATAAATAATTAAACTTTGTATAGTAACCATAATTAAAATTTAACTTCAATTACTTAAACATTCAAAATATATAACAATGAAATTTTTTACAAATATTTTAAAATTTTTTCTTTCATTTAATATACTATTGGTGGAAAAAATTCAAAATTTTCATATTTATTAAAAACCAAAAAAATTTCATATAAAGAATGTAATGTTAAAATAGAAGTAGAATAATAAACATCCAATAATCTAATAATTGCATTATAAAAAGGTTTTAAAAATTTTAAAAAAATTCAAAAATTTTAAAATAATCATCTATTAATTTTTTGTTATAATAAAAAAATATCTATTATAATAAATTTTTATTGATTCTTTACATGACAAATAACTTTTTAACATCCCTAATATTTTCAACATATATTTTTATTTCAGCAACATTAACTTGTACAATAAGGTTAATAATATGACACATAAATCTTTGATGAAATAAATCAATACTAGATGGTGGAATTATTCTACTTTTAAATATTGGAATAGTTGTAGTATTATTAGTAGCATTACGAAAAATAATACTATCAATAAAGTAGTCAATCGTGCCGTGTTGGCACGACCCACACCAACAATGGGCCAATCTAGGCACAGCTTATGACACGACAAAATACTATTCGTGTCGGTCAATGACACGATTTTGACCAACATGATTTTTTAATTAATTTATTATTAAATTAACAAATAACCACATTTTTCATGGGACCTAGCACTACGACCCGACGGCCCGTCTCCCTCACCGGCCACATGATCTGTTCACCCCCCTCCCGCAACCCAATGATCGTTCCCCCCACTGGCTTGCACGGCCTTCACCCTCGTCGCTTTCGACAGCCCACTTCTTTCTTCGGCTCTTCTTTCAGAGACTTAGCGCTGCGACCCAACTGTCGGACCAATGACCTGGTGGCCAACTCAATGACTTAGCTACCGGCCTAGGCACGATTCCCCAATCCACCTGCCTACGTTGCCGTGCATGCAATTATTCAACCATCAATATTTAAATTTAATTTAACATGACAACATTCAACATTCAAGTATTCAATAACTTAATAAATGAGACAACAATGCATATAATTAAATTAAGTTTTAATTTATTAATGAATTACAGTTTTTATATTTACATTACTACAACTTTACAATTACATTTAAAAAATTACAAATTGAAAAATAAAAATTACAATGTTTTAATTATGAAATATTTAAGTTTGTGAGTTGTTCAGTAAATTCTTCAACTTGATCTTGTTCACGGAGTGCAGCAAACTCCTAGTCTTTTACACACATTAATGCTTCTATTATATCTTCTTTAAGCTTGCATCTTCAGTCATCAAGTACATTGCTACTCATGTTGAAAACATGTTCACAAGCTACTGAAGGCACTGAAATTGTTAATAAATCCTTTGTCATTATTAATAATATTAGAAAAATCAATGATTATTGCCTCCATCAATCTAAAACAAATAATGATTAGTGATTCATTGAATTAAAAGTAATTAATTCTTGTCTAGATAGTATAGGATTATAATTGTATAATAATGATGTTGGAATATCTTCATCAAATCTTGAATCTTGTAAAAATGCGCAAGAATCTAAAGATGGTTCAACATTTGATTCTAATATTGTAGACATTGGTGGAGGAGAATGTTCTATTCTTAATCCATATCTTTGTGTGTATAAATCAAACATTTAATTTAATTGTTCTTGTATTGTAGTAACATTTAATCTTAAATCTACACCTAAACTCATTTGTATTCCCCTAATTAATTTACTAGCATATCTTATTTTACACCTAGGATCTAAGCATGCACTCAAAATATCTAATGTAGGGATTTCATTCCAATATTTTAAAATTTTTTGTTTCATGTTATTTACTATTGGTTCGAAAAATGGATATGCCTCGTATTTATTAAAAACTCATGAAATATCATATAAATGATGCAACACATAGACAGATGTAGAATAATAAATTCTTGATAATCTAATCGTTGCATCATAAAAAGGTTTTAAAAATTCAACAAAACATTTTACAATTTTAAAATGATGATCATTTAATTGTTGTTGATAATCATCAAAATGATGACGATTATATAAAGACATTATTGAAATTTCATATGGTAATACACTTTCTAACATTAAATATAATGAATTCCACCTATGTTGAATATTTAAAGAGAAATTTTTATGCGGTATTTCAAAAGAATCATATGTTTCATCAAATTGTTGTTGCCACTTTCCTAAAGTAGTTATAAAACTTACAGCATCCCTAATAAGTTCAATATAAATTTCAATTTCTTTTACACTTGATTGTATAATAATATTAATTATGTGACACATACATCTTGTGAAATAATTTAAAACCATTTGGTGGACTTATTTTAGTTTTAAACATTGGTATTGTTGCAGTATCAAAAGTTATACTACCTATTTTATTTCTAATTCCATATAAATCAAAAATTTCCATAATTTTTGCAAAAATTGTTTCAACAGAATGTGGATGTTGAATTTTTCTAAATCCTATTAATCTTTTTTGTAAATCATGGAAACTTTTTTCCGAAACTTCATCGACGTCACAGTTGAAGTTGAAGCTTCAGTAGTCTCCATAGATGGCATTACTTCAGCTTCAGAAAAGTTTTCTTGAGGATATCCGTAGTCTCTAAAACTTTGACCTTAGTAGTAGGCCATTGTTTGTGACTTAAGTGAGAAAATTTGAGAAATTGAGATTTGAGATTGGAGTTTGGAGAATTTGGAGAATTTGGAGTGAAGGAGATGATGAGTGAGTTGGTGAAAAATAAAACTCAACTCCCTCCATTTATAGAAAAAGGTTAGTTGAACCGTTGAGGCGACACCCGACCGTTTCACCTGACCGCCTATTGCGCAGAAGTGGGCCGCTCGTTGTGCAGAAGTGTGCCACCTATTGCGTGGAAGCAGGTCGCCCGTTACTACGAGCCACTAGTCCCCCCCATCAGCCACACGACTTATTCAACCCTCTCTCACACACGCGATCGTTCACCCCGCCAACTGCACGACCCGGCCCGCCTCCCGCAACGTAGCACCAGCAACCACTTATATTGTAGACAATAAGCTCTCCTAATATATTTATCAAAATATGAATTCTCCAAAATTAATAGGTAAACTATTAGTACAAACAAATTTAACATACAATTCTCTAATCCTTTTAAAATCATAACTCTAAGAAAAAATATTACCCTTAGTAAAAAATGATAATTGAATTTAAATAATTTTATTCTTACTGTATTTATCCTCATATGTCATGACATGCAATGTCAGATATTTTGTACGAGAAATCGGACATCGCCAGCTGGCTGTTGCACATCCTTCGCCGAAGTTGCCAAACGTTCGCACGCATCCTGGAATGGTGGAATCTGCTCGTTTGCCGGTCTTGGCGTCCTCCTCTCTTGCCCAGATGCCCATTGCGCATCCTGCCATTTTGCCCGCCGAACGTTCGCACGCCTCCTAGAAACGGTGGAATCCGCTCGTTCGCTGGTCTTCGCATCCGCGTCGCTCGTGCCGCACGCTCTTCCCTTCTCCGCTCCTCGTGCACGCATCCCGCAACTTCTGTCCCACCCTTTCGCCGGTTCGCAGGTTGAACGTTCGCCTACTTCGCTGCTCGCCGTCTCGCCCGTTGCAGTGGAGTGGACGAAGCCCTCCTCTCCTTCTTCCCCTCTCCTTCTTCGCTTGAATCCCCTCTCCCTTCCCCTTTCCCTTTCGGCCTTTCTGCTTCTTCTTCCCCTCTTCTTCTTCCCCTTTCCAATCGTTCGACCCTTTACCCCTCGCCAGCTCGTAGCATCGCCTGCACATGCTTCGGGATCCACTTTGTCAGCTCGTCGCCTCCATTCGACCGTCCCTTTTGCGGCATCCCAGGTCCGTTGTCATTGCCGCCAGGTCTACGCGGCATCCTGCATCCGCCCTGCCTCGCCTCGACTGGTCCGCCTGCCCGGCCCTCTTCCCCTCTTCCTCGGGCCTCCAACCTCCCGCCTCCTCTTCCGGTCTTCCCCTCTGTAGGCTCCACCGCTCCACCAACCGCCGCTCCCGAGTCCCTTAGTCGACAATCCCGACCTGTGAACTGTGCCAACTCAGAAACACTCAGCTGGCACGCATGCTAGAATCGTGTTGTATTGGTCAAATTATGTTAGATTATGAATGGATACGATCTAATTGATTCGTATAAAATCTTAAAAATTACTTATAAAATTAGTATATATCGAAGATAGTCATGTCAGTTTTAAAGAGGGACTACTATTTTGAGAAGTTGTAAATTAATGATTTTTTTATTAGGTAAGAAATCAATTGTGATACTTTAGAATTTTGAAATTGTCACGTTAATTAAAAAAGATGTATTTATTTACACAATTTTAAAAAGAGTTCTAATCTACTTCGAAAATTAGGAGTAAATGCAAACAAATGCACCTTAGTTAAAAGTATTTTAACCACTAAGGATGCTTTAGGCATAATTTTTTACAATTTTGAGAGTTGAATAAAGTTAAAGTTGAAATTAATTTTGTGAATAAAATTAAAATTACACGATAATTTAGATGATAAAAATTTATATATTAAAATATGTATAATGATAATGATATTAAAAGCCAAATAAAACATAAGATATCAGTTTAATGGTTTTGAGTATATAAATGTAGAAATTTTTTTTAGAAAAAGCCAGTAAAAATTTGATTACTTAAGTCACTAAAACACTTAAATTTACCCACCTAATCACCTAACTATGCTAAATATATCGAATTTTTTTAATATTACACTTCATGACGAAAGGTCCAGAAATTTTTCAAATTTTACAAATTTTGGAATTTTCTATTTTTTAGATTTCTTGGTTACAAACCCTTTTTTAAGTTATTTGGATAGAATTATATTTAAAATATTAAAATATTTCATTTTTACCAATTTTATTTGCATCTACATACAATATTTTTTGATTTTTTTATGAGGAACTATCATTTTTTATTTTAAAATTTTACTATTTCATTTTTGTTTTTGTTTTTTATTATATAAATGAGTGTTTGTGCAAAATGAATAGGGTGGAATTGAATTTCGTCTAATTCAATTTTATGTGGGTAAATTTTCACACTAAGAATTAAACCTTTAAAATTAATAAAAAATTACGTAAAATAATGAAAATTTTAAATAAATTTTTTTATTAATTCTAGATACACAAATCCTAATGTATGCATAATTTTTAAGATTAAGAATTAAATTCTTGATCTTAAGACATATAAATAGAGGGTTGAGAAATCAATTCTCAAACCCTCCCCTCCGAATTCGACTGAATCTCAACTTCTTCCCAACCTTCCCCCAATCCTCTCCTCACGTCGACAGCAATGGTGTCATCCTCCACGATTCTGATCGTTTTGATCTTCCTCTTGGTCCTTGTTAGCACCTCTGCTTGCCTCGACGTGCACTTCCATCCCTATAAGACTCTATACGTCTCATATACTCTCACTTCCATTAATCTCTCCCAATTTCCCTTTGATCGAAACCCTAGCATCGACACCTTTTGATACTTGGTCGTCTTTCGTATTATCCGCCTTGTCTGTTTCTACCTCAGCACCTCCTCTGTGTCCCTTCCCCTATCCCTCTCCTGGTAGATCCGCGTCCAACAAGACTCCTCAACCTCTTCCAAACTCCTCCCTTATTTTTGCATCAACAGCTCACTCCAGGGTAAGGCCAAGGACATCCTAGTTGTCGTCATGGGGCTACTCTTCTAAGTTGGGTGTGGTGCATTGACGATTACTACCATGTACCTCGCCTGGTCGCTACTCACAAACCGATATGAGATTTGTGGATATGGATATGATGACAAAGATGTTGAGATCGAGAGCCAGAAGAAGAACGGGTATGCCAATATTCCTCTTGCTCCCACCATGCTAGCTTCTCCCATTAAGGAAGGTTACGAAGGGAATTAGAGGTTGAGCTTGGATCTTGTTTTTTGTTCAATAACTAATGATGATTGTCTTTTTCTTCTTCTTTTGGATTCAACGCCTTGATGCAAGTAGCAAGAATTACGAAAGATTACGTGACAGAATTACAAAATAAATATGGAATAATAGGATAATATGATTATTATTATTTTATATTTTAATTTTTAATGTACTCGTTGCATTTCTAATATTGTATAATGTAATTGATTTTATTAATACTGTATTTATGTCACTCACTTATAGTTAATGTGATATTTTTTTCTTTCATGGAAAAGTGTATAATAGTAAAAAAGAAAGTTAAATTTAAAATAAAATAAAAAATATTTAACATTTCTTAAATCCAATTATCTCCAATTTTTATTACGTACAAACACTTATTTTTCAATTCTGATAAATTTTTTTAAGGGAGTGTTTGTGTTTAATTCTTGTATTTGTGTATTTTTAAAGATCAGAATTCTTGATCTTAAATCGTATAGATAGGAGGTTAACAATTCATTTCTCGACATCTCCCCTCCAAATTCAACCAAATTTCACCTTCTCCATCGTGTGTTCATCTTTCCCCATTCCCTTCTTCGCACGATCGCCCGGCTCCTTCCCCTTCTCCTCTACATGATTCACCCTTCCCCTTCTCCTGCGCATGATTCACCCTTCCCCTTTCCCTTCCCCTTCTCCTTTGCACAATCCTTCTCCTCCTCCTCCGTGTGATTTGCCCTTCCCCTTTGCACGATCGCCCTTCCCCTTTCCCTTTTCCTTCATGCAACCTGCCCTTGCCCTTATCCTCTGTGTGATCGCCCTTTCCCTTTTCCTCCACATGACTATCCTTCCCCTTCCTCTGCGCAAATGAAAGTGACTGTCGAGATCCTCGTCGAGTGCTACTTTGCCACTTGTAATAGCATCCAACAAAAATTAATCGCCTTGTTTCCTTCTTCGTCATGATGATTTGTGCTCCTCGAGGAAGGTGTCGTCCCTGAGCTTTTAGTTCAATTTTGGGTCTCCTTTTCTAGTTGAGATCAATTCCTTTCTTCTTTTTCCTTCCGTCAATCAATGGAGTTGAGGAGGGGGGTAGTAGACATGGTTGCGTTGATTGCATTCTCGTCAATTTAAGTTGAACAATGTGGAACAATAGAAAAACTTGATTGTTATTTTTTTTGGCGTACTTAGGGTAGGTATGTGCATGCGGAATTCATTAGAAATGAATTAACGAGAATTCATTTCTTAAGCGAAATTGAATTAAATGAAAATAAATTTAATGCAAAGGTGTTTATGCATTACTTAGAAATGAATAAAATAAGAAATTCTGACTATCAGTGAAGCAGACGAAGCTTGAATGGGCTAAATTTTGGACAATTCATACTTTATAAGCCTAAATTTCATTTCTGTCCTAAATTGAAGAGTAAATAATACCAACGGAAATGAATTGAAATTAGTTCTGCCAACACAAATAAGTGATCAATGAGAATTAAATTAAATTCAATTCTAATGAATTCTATGAGCACAAACGAGCCCTTATTGTATTTTTATTATTGTATTACGTACTTGATGTTATTAATATAGTATTTATGTCACTCACTTGATGATTGAATGCGGAAATGATATATTTTTATCTTTTGTGAAAAGTATATAATGATAAAAAAGAGTTAAATAAAAAATATTTAATGTTTTAAAATTTAATTCTCTTCCATGCTTATTATGCATATACACCTATTTTTTCAATTCTTATTAATTCTCTTAGGTGTACAAATATTCTGGTAATGAATTTATTTTTCATCAATTCAATTCCAATCGAGAATTCAATTTAATTCTGTTTAATTCATTCTACACAAACACCCACTAGATACACAAACATCCTAACAATGAATTCATTTTTCCTCGATTCAATTCTAATTAAGAAATGAATTCTCAATTTAATTTTGCTTAATTCATCTTACACAAACATCCCCTTTAAAAGAACCACTAAGGATGATATACCAATAGTTGATAGATTTCTTAGGATTTGAGGTTCAAGGTTTATGATTTAGGATTTAAGGTTAGAGTTTAGGGTAATTAATAAAATTTATAGTCTTAAATTCAAAACTTCATTAATTTAGTAAAATTATTTTAAGGGTCACTTGATAACAATTTTTCAACTTCAACTCTAATTTTGTATGGATTTTCATATATTATCGTTACTACATAAATTCTCATATACAAATTTTCATAAAAATTTTAAATTTTTCTATCATTATAAGTATAAATTTTTTGTCATTTCTTACTTATTGAGTTGAGAAAATTCTTCACAAAATTTTTATTATAATATATTTTTCTAATTTCGTACGTCTTGCTCAACCTTCCCTAAGTTTGTAAATACAAAGAAAATGTAAAATTATATTTAAAATGTTAATATATAAAAAAGTTATAATTTTTTTAAATTAATATTTTAAAATTTCTCGGTCTTAAAAAAAAATTTTATTTCCTAATTTTTCTTTTTTTTTCTTAAATTTTTGCTCCTCTTATTTCTTACACACACAAATAGATTTTAAAGAATCATTCACCAATCTTATTCTTCTACTTTAAGAGTACGAAAAAGTGATTTTTAAGTAAATAATTTTAAAATAGAAGAAAAAAAATAAAAATTTAATAATAAAAAAATTTAAAAATATAAATATTATTATAAAAATAAAAATATTTTAAAAAATTAAAAATAAAAAGAATTGAACGTTATCTAAATCGAACGAACTCAGTTTATTAACTCTCAAACCGCATTAGTAGTTGTAGTTGAAGTAATAATTGGTATTTATTTTTTAAACTACTCAAATGCTCTGTTCCTCTCTCGGATGGCAGATTTTGTCGCTCCTCCCGGCTTCTCTCAGCTTCTCTACTTCCTTCTCCTCTCCTCTCTCGGATGGCAGATTTTGTCGCTCCTCCCGGCTTCTCTCAGCTTCTCTTCTTCCTTCTCCTCTCCTCTTTCGGATGGCAGATTTTGTCGTCACCGCAGCCGCCGTCGCTTTCGCTGTCGACGGACGCCCGATGGATCGTGGACACGGCCGGGCGGCGGGTGAAGCTGGCGTGCGTCAACTGGGCCGCTCACATGGAGACCATGCTTGCCGAGGGTCTCTCCAAGCAGCCGCTGGACGTGATCTCCTCCCATGTCGCTCGCATGGGCTTCAACTGCGTCAGGCTCACCTGGGCACTCTACATGCTCACTGACAACGCCTCCTCCTTGCTCACCGTCCGCCAGTCTCTGCTCCACATCGGCCTCGTCCAGTCCGTCGACGCCGTGCGGATCAACAACCCCGGTCTCATCGACCTCACCGTCGTCCAAGCCTTCCAGGTCGGAGCTTTCTTTCATTGCTTATTTGCAAGAACACGAGAAACGAATGAAAGTACAGTGTTGAAATAGATGATAAGGTCTTGGTACCAAAAAAGAAGAAGGAAAGATGGGTGTTGAAATAGTTGTATAAGATGAGATTTGAGACAAAATAAACAACTAAAAGAGTACTCATTCGTATTGCATTAATTCATTTGTTCAACTGTGATTATGATGAACTTCAGATTCAAATGTCTTTGGTTTTTAACCTGCCGAAAAGCTATTTATGAAATTGTTGCAACAGGCAGTGGTTCGTAGTCTGGAGTTCAACAATGTAATGGTTGTACTGGACAACCAAATAAGCCAGCCAAAATGGTGTTGCAGCTACAACGATGGTAATGGATTCTTTGGTGATGAATTTTTTGATCCTAGGGAGTGGACTAGAGGGCTGGCACAGATGGCTACTTTGTGCAGAAGCTTCACCAATGTGGTTGGCATGAGCCTCAGGAATGAACTCAGAGGTCCAAATCAAAATGTCAGCCAATGGTACAAGTATGGTCGATCAAAACCATAATCTTTTCTTTATTCATTGATCTCATAGAGTCCACCAATTAACGAGTTTACAACCTTTTTTGGTAAATACAATTCTGCAAGTATAGCTAGTTAGAATATTATTGAAATGCAGACATCCAACTCAAAACATATTTGTTATGAGTGGAGAGATCTAATATTATATTAATCGTCTAAGTTTCCTTCTAATTTTCAACTTAGGAATATTTTGACACTTCTCTTCATTTTGATTTTTTTGGGTCTTATAATTGCCTTTACTTTTAAATCAGATGGATATACGAGTACTTGGGCTCAAAAGATTAAAATAGACTTTGATACCTTATTGAAATGCAAACATTCAACTCAATAGCAATTAGTTATAAATGAAAAGACATTATGTTATATTAATTGTACAAGTTTCCTTCTCATTTCAAATGTAAGATTATTTTAACAAACATAAGCAAAGGAACTTTGGAAATTGTACTTTCGTAGACTCATGTTGCTTTTTTCCCCAAAACCAAATAGGTATATGCAGAGAGGTGCAGAAGTTGTCCATTCGGCAAATCCAAACCTTCTTGTCATAGTTTCTGGGTTGAATTATGACAAAGATTTGAGTTATATATCACAAAAACAAATGCATCTGACGTTTAATGGCAAACTGGTTTATGAGCTGCATTGGTATGGCTTCTCTGATGGTGGTGACTGGATGAATGGGAATCCCAATGAAGTGTGCAATAGTGTTTTGCATCATTTTACTGATAATGGTGGGTTTCTGCTCAGTCAAGGTTGGCCTCTGTTTCTTAGTGAATTTGGAGTGGATCAAAGTGGAATGAATATTGTTGACAACCGTTTCATGAGTTGCTTATCGGGATTTGCTGCTGAGATGGATATAGATTGGGCAATATGGGCATTGCAAGGAAGCTATTATATCAGAGATGGAATATTTGACTATGATGAGACTTATGGACTGCTGTCACGGGACTGGAGCAAAGCTAGGAATTCATGCTTCTTGCATAGGATTGCAGCTCTCCAATCTTCCTTTCAAGGTATATCTTGCAGTCTCTTATGCATGATAAGAATTACTTATTGTTGGTACACAAAGTTTTTCCTTTTCCATTCCTAGATTTCTCAGATGTACATACATTTATTTTATCATTAGGTACTATTTTTGTAGTGTATATATAATTTCATTGTCATTTTCTCTTCATTTTGACACTTAATAAGTCATTACCATGCATGTTCCTTTGTTCTATGTAGAAATTCTTAGCCGTTCTTACTTCAATATGTAATCTATCATGCATGTTTTGCTTCTCTCTTTTTTTCTAGTTTAATTCAATAAGATCTTTGGGTGTCAATAGATAAAGAGCCCCATCTAACAAAGGAATAAACTTTTTTTATTGCTTATCACATTTAGTATTTTACTTGGTTCCCTGTACTATTGCCTCATGCATCATTTTGTTTATTATTAAATTCTTTCAATCACATGACGTCAGGAAGTACAAATTTACCTATTTGATTCTTATATGAATTGAAACCCAATAAAGGGCCCATTTGCTAACATATTAAAACCATATTTTCACCAAAAATGTGTTTTCTTAAATTTTTTTTTTTTTTAAATAATTTAAGATGTTTGCTTACAAGTGAAAATTATATTTCAAAACCACGTTTTCTGATTAAAGTGATCGAACCTGTTTTTTTCAGCAGAACCACATCATGTTCTCCTTTTTACTTTCCATTCTCTTTCATTTAAACTGCTTTACTAGTTCATCTCATTCTATCGTCATGGATCCAGAAAAATGTGGTTTTCTTGAAATACCATAGTTCCCATCCAAACATCCTTGAAACCATAGTTCATTCATGGAAAAAAGGATAGGAAAACCTTGAAATCCAAAATGTGGTTTTCATGAAAAATATGCTTTGAAAACTTTGATTAATCCAAACAAGTATTTTTGTTGTATTTTATGATGCAGGTCCCGGGTTTCCCCATAATTCACAGCACAAAATACTCTTTCATCCTCTAACTGGTCTCTGCGTCCTAAGAAATCCTTCAGTTGACCTTCTACTCTTAGGCTCATGTTCTGACTCAGAACCGTGGGAATACACAGAACAACAAACACTCGTGCTGATGAGTGTCCAATTATGTATTCAAGCAGTAGGCTTGCAAAGTCCTGCAAAGCTTGGTTCACACTGCAATGGCTCCAACTCCACCTGGAAGTTGACATCTGACTCCAGGATGCACATCTCCTCCACACTTCACGACGGTACATCTGTGTGCTTGGATGTTGGTTTTCATGGAACGATTGTTACAAGCTTGTGTGATTGCTTGACTGCGGGGAACAATACATGCGACCCTCAACACCAGTGGTTCAAGATTGTCAGCAGCTCAAGAGATCCTGCCGGTGCTTGGGCCCTGTCAAATCGTGCAGGGAAAGGCTGGTTCAACAAAGCATAGTTTAAGATGCGCATTGGTGAGTCATGGTTGTTTGGAGACAATTCACAAGTCGAGAAACAAAGATCAATGACGATTCTCTTATCCAATTTGTGTTTACGCCTTTCTTCCTTAGACAAGTTTTGTCATATTTTACCGTGTTTGTGTTTAAAATCAATGAAAAGGAAAATTTTAAAAAAAATATTAAAAATTTGAAAATAAAAAAATTTATGAGACTTTTTGTGTATGTTATGAAAATTTAGAAAAATTTATATTTAATTTTTAAAAAATTTAAAATATTTTAAATTTTTAATATTTCAACGATAAAAAATTTTTCTATTTCTTTTTCATTAATTTCTAAGATGTACAAATTTCCTTTAAGAGATTATTTGTATTGGTGGAATTCATGAGAGTTGAATTTAAATGAATTCAATTTTCATATATGACGTATTTGTATTGGTAGAATTTAACTTAGATGAATTCTGTTGGTATTGTTTACATAAAGTAAAACATGAAAATTGAATTTGCATGTAAGGTGTGTTGAATCATCTTTTTGTTCAAACTTTATAGATAAAATGTACGAAGAGATAATGATATTGATGTGAATAAATAGGAACATGTGAACTTCATTTGAAGAAATTTATGTGTTTTATTTGAGATCAATTTTATGTTATAAACTTTACTTATATTTGTTATTTGTGATAAATAGATAACTTTAAAATGATGATTTTAAAGTTCACAATTCATGTAGTTTATATTGTTTGAAATTATTTAATATTTAAAAATAAATATTATGGTCAATAATTATCACTTTTAATAACATTTTTCTTAAAATTACATATTTGATAGTTTTTTTTATATTAAAATTAAGTAATTTAAATTATATGTAATAATATTTCTTTAATTTAAATTTATTTAATTCCAACGAGTGCATAATTATTCATATTTTCAATTCTAAAATGTACACAAATATCTATGCATTGAATTTATTTTTATTTAATTTAATTTTTATTCAAAAAATGAATTTACGTTAATTTATTTTCATTTAATTTTGCTTGTATAATTGGAATTTAGAGTGATATTTTAATAGTTGAGAGACTTTTTATTAAAAACTTATGGTCTTGAGTTTGAAATTTCATTAACATGGTAGAATTATTTTAAAGTAATAATTTTTTTTAAAAAATTCTGTCACATTTTGAAAATAAAGAGACAATAATTATGGTAATAAAAATGTAAAATTCACATTCAAAGAAAAAAAAAGGTGAAAAACTTTCTTATATATTACAAGGCTAAAACTCTTGGAATAGACTCAAATACAAATGGATTTCAAAACATATAATTTGCAACTCAAAATCAAATAGCTAAATTATCCATCCACCATTGTCAATATCCAAAATATATAAAATCCAATTGCTACATTAAATTTTTACAATATGTTCCTAATATAAATTTAAACAAATCATTTCCTCTTTTTTAAATAAAATAAAACAAATTTATATCTTAGAATTTAGCACCATCTCTAATAAAATCAACGACATCAATTATGTTTACTAAATCATAAGAATACTTACAAAATATAAATCACTCCTTACACTTAATTCTCTCTCAAATCCTCCCAAAAGGCCTGCAGGATGGCTACTGAGACAGAGCTTGCTCCTATAGGGTAAGCAACACTTGTTAAGGGTGCGTTTGGTAATAAGGTATTTTAATTTTGAATATTGTAAATAGTTGAGAATTGAATTTTGTTATTAAATGAAATTAAATTCTATAATGAATTATGAGATAAAAATTTATGTACGAAGATTTACATACTAATGATGATATACAAGAGTTTATGTATAATTGGAATTGGAATTGAAAAATCATTATCAAACAAAGCTCAACTAAAGAAAGGGTTCAAGTAAAATCCACCCTCAACGTCTCACTAAACATAAAGAATGATCCGTAATTACAATGCTTGTTGAGTTGAAAAGCATATGTAATAGAGCAATTAGGAAATATAAGCGAAAATCTCGCAAGCACAAGCTCACGTTGCTAAAATGGAACTTGCAATAGAGGAGAGAACGAGAGAGAAACAAAGAAATGTAAGAAAGGGAATTTTATTTCTTTTCAAGCAAACACACAAATCTTTCCTCTATTGTCTTTACTTTCAAGAGTTAAACGAAAGCTTACAATAAGTATTTATTGTTAAAATTTCAGCTTAAAACTAATTGGTGATGAGTGAAATAGTTCTTTATATATTAAGTTTAATTTATTCATTACATTTATTAATGTTAGACTATTTTTTGCACTTCCCTCACTTGTGACTTGTTTTTAATTTTTTTATGCCTACAAGTGTCTATTAGGATTGATCACGACCACTAGAAGAGGGGTGAATAGTGATTTTACAAATTTTTAAAAGTTTTCTTATGAATTTAATCGAGATACGAAATAACCAAATTAAGCACAAATAATTGAATTGATGCGGAAACGAAATTAAATAACCCACAATAAACCTAAATACAAAATTCAAAGTAAAATGCCACATAAATAAAGCACACAGAGATTTTTAAGTAGTTTACCAACTAACTACGTCTACTCTCAAGCTTAAGAAGTTTGAGTCTAATTTAATCACTATTAAAATGATTACAAACTGAGTGTTTATGGTCAAACATCCAATCAACTACAATAAGAGTTTGTGGTTACACCCTCCAACCAACTAACACAGGAGTTTGTGGTCATACTTCCCAACCAACCAAGGATTTAAGTTGAATCGTCTAACCAACCAAGGATTAAGGTCGAATCCTCAAACTAACAAGGATTTAAGGTTGAATCCTTCAAACAACCAAGGATTTAGGTCGAATCCTTCAACTAACAAGGATTTAAGGTCGAATCCTCCAACCGATCAAGGATTTAAGGTTGAATCTTTCAATCGACCAAGGATTTAAGGTCAAATCATTCAACCAACAAGAGTTTGAGGTCAAACTCTTCAATCGACAAGAGTTTAAAATCGAACTCTTTAATCCACCACTCCAAAATGAGTACCTACGTGTGTTCAGGTCGAACACACATCAAACAAACTAAGGAAAAATGAGACCAATTCCTTACAAAGCAATCAAAATGAGTTCACTTCGAAAGAGCAAAGAATTTAAACTTTAAGCTTTTGCATCTTCAAAATCTCCTCCCACCGAAGCATGAAAATCCGTCGAACCAAGTCCAAGATGTAAGCACTAGAGCTGTGAGAAGGAGAGTGAAAAATCGTGAGTGAATGATGTATAAAAATGATGAATTAGGCTTCTATTTATAGATGCAAAATTAAGCTAATGGCTAGTTCAAAATTGTTATAACGAATTTTAAAATCATTATAACATTTTTTACGGTTTTCACTATATTTAAATGATTCATTGTACCAAATCAGTGTATCGAAAATTTCGTTCTAACATTTTCAAAATTGTTATAACGATTTTCTTACGTGTTAAATCTTGAATTTTTCAAATCTAATCTTAACAACTAAACATTTTTTAAAAAATTCCTAATTAGTGATAAATTCAAAATTCATTATAACGATTTATAAATAGTTATACCGATTTTCCTAAATTCCTTAATTTATAGGATTTTTTCTAACAGGCTTATTTTTCAAAATGTTTCATAAGTTTTGGGACAAAATCAAAAATCATTATATCAATTTTCTCAAATACAGGATCATGTGATCTGTCATATAAATAGTGAATCGTTATAACGATTATTAAATCGTTATACCGATTTTGGCCTATGATGTTTTTAATGTATAAGAACTTAAAATCTAAATGAGTGACTTATATTAGTGTTTAAACTTTTTCAAATAAATGTGTGTGCTCGTAATTTGTCTTCATTGGCTTCAACACTTTCATATTTAATTCCTGTAATTTCTTTAACACGCTTCTTGTATTTTTTTATCCCTTCGTATTCTTTTGACTTCATGACTTTATACATTTAACTTATTTATTCGTATCTTCATCTTATTCGTATCAAATTATATAACATAATCAAAACCTATAAAAGATGAGTTCATACTCTTATGTAATAATTGTAAAGTAATTTAAATAATAAAAAATTATACATTAAAATTTATATAATAATAATAACGTTAAAAATAATTTTAAAAATTTAAAAGTATTTCAACCAATGAACCCACGGACTTTACTTCCGCCCACAACAAACTCCACCTCGGTCAATCCCACGATTGCTTGACACAAACACGCTCTAATTGAACACCCATTATTGCACTGGGTCAAAGCTCAACATCGTCAAAACCACTTTGCTCTTCATCGAGAGAATAGCTCCATAGCTAAAGCTAACATGTCCTTTTGCAAGTTGACTCTCTTGCTTGTAGCTTAACCTGCTATTCTCTCTGGTGTTACTAGCAGGGTTCAGTTAAATCGCATGTTACCTCTGGTTATACCAGGAAGGCTTGGTTAAACTGCCTAAAAGACTGGTTAAACCATTTAGAGGATCAATTAAACTGTCACTTGTTTGGCCAAACTAAATTGAATCTTCTGTTTAACCACTGAATTTCGATCACATTGGAACTGAAATCTGATTCAGACCACAAATGAACTTCTTTCGTAAAAATGAGCTTTACCTCCAATCCGACCGTGGATCAAAGAAGAAAGGCGGAGAGTGAAAAAATGAAGAAAAGAAGTCAGAAGACGATTAAAAAATTGAAAAATGGTGAAAGTAAAAAAAATAAAAAAAGGTAGGGGTAGATTATATCTGCGTCGAGTTTTGGACTTTTTGAAGTTAGAAAATTAGAATTTCATAGGATTGAATAAGAATAATGTCTTATTTGAGGTTTAATTAATTTTTAAAATTACTCGTAATATTATTATTATTATTATTAACACATTTTAATATATAAATTTTTACTATTTTAATTATTACGTAAATTTATCTTTGTTCACAAAATTAACTTTAATTTTAACTTTATTTAACTTCTAAAACTAACAAGAGTTGATTTTAAACGAGACCTTAGATTATTTTTTTTTCAAATTACTTAAGACTTAATTCATAATTTTTAAAAGGACATTGAAGTTTTTTTATTTTGATAATGATGGAGATTTTTTTCAAAATTTTTATTTTAAGATAATTTTAATATATTTATAAAATTTTAAATTTTAAATCATATATTCAATAAAAAACGTTTAAATATTATTTTACCGATGTAGTGATATCGCTAAACTAGTAAAGTCATGGTTAAATTTTTTATTATTAAATTTCTAATCTTAAGTTTACGATTTTATATTAAGAAAAAAGGTAAAAATTGCTGACCATCGTCGAAGCCACGCCCCCGTAATATATACCCTAAGGTGGTTGGTTCGACTTTGGGAACGCCCGGAGTGAGCGAGAGGAGATGGCGGATGAAGGCGAGATCGACAACAACAGGGTGCTGGACTCTGAGGAGAAGAATCTGGATGACCTGGAGGAAGGTGAGAT
The DNA here is from genome assembly GCA_024699675.1 of Amphibolis antarctica. Classification (NCBI taxonomy): domain Eukaryota; kingdom Viridiplantae; phylum Streptophyta; class Magnoliopsida; order Alismatales; family Cymodoceaceae; genus Amphibolis; species Amphibolis antarctica. The sequence goes on from JAMKPZ010000024.1 coordinate 46,751, forward strand.
CGCGGTCAGCGACGACTCCAGACCGACAAGTGCCGGCGGCGACACCGGCGCGCCTCAGCTTCTCCCACTGGAGCATTCTTGGACGCTGTGGTACGACCACAACACCTATAGGCCGAAGGCCGGCGAATGGGGAACGTCCATCCGCCCAATCCATACCTTTGACACAGTCCAGGACTTCTGGGGGTATGCTTATTTGTTCAGCACTTACAGACGGATGTCTGGATGTCTGTAGCATCTTTTCTTTTTCAGATTTACGGATATTTGGATATTTTCTGTTATCTTATACAACGGAATTTTCTGAATCTCTGGTTTTTTTCTTCGATCAGTTTTCTTGTTACTTCAATAATTAATACAGCTACTGATGCCACCTTATTATCGATTGGTATCGAGTGTTCTTTCATCATCTATTTGTTTTACTTTAAAAATGCATGAAAAAAATTACTTGCCTAATCGCAACTTCGTCTACACCATTCCATATGTCAAATTTTAAATAGACGGACTTTTCATTGGGAATTTCATGAAAAATGACATAAATATAAAATAGTTACATATAAGTACATTTGAATAATTCATGTCACAATCCCACTATATGGGGCCAACCACATGAATCATTCTCTTTCATGTATTTTTATTTATGATCGAATGTTTGGTTAAATTACATAAATTTGAATTTTTTCTCATAATTCCTAATCAAGTAGCTTTAGGCCTTCCTATACTTTTTTAATTTCTTCTGCACTAATTAAATCTCCTCTTGCATCTATACAAGCATTATTCAATAACAATGATCTAAGCCATAGTCCCACTACATGGGGTCAGTCACATGCAGTCTGTTCTTCTATGTATTTCTGTCTGTTATTAAATCTTCAGCCTTTAACACCCCTCCCCATGCAAGCTAAGTGGATTACATCAAAAGTGAAATCTTGGAGAAAATATTTGAAAATCACCATTTTGGTAGCAACTTCATGGAAATGTCAACAATTTGCGGGTTAGAGGTGACATGTGATGCATGAAGAGCTCCTAGAGACAACTCTCGAACAAAATGAAGTTTAATACAGGGGGTGAGTTCTACCACGAAACATGGAGTTATGCAACATCTAGAGAGTGGATAGATTATCATAATATAGATGTGCACACTTCGACAATCGGACTCGTATTTCTTGCAAGAGATAGCAAACTAGTGAAGATCCGCAACAGCAGATGCTAGCACTCTATAGTTAGGTTTTAGCACTCTATACACATGTACTTGCAATGGTTGCTTGCTTTTTAGCCTTTCATGAAATAAGATTTCCACCCAAGAAGAAGCACAAACCAATTAGAGACCTCTTGTCCATTGCATGGGAAGCCTAATTAGTATTCAAAAACACATGAAGTTGTAAGGTAGAACTCACCTTGAGGTAAACCTCAATGCAACGTGCCTTTAACAAAAAGAAGAATTTGTTTTGTTGCCTTAAAATGACGTGTTTGTGGTACTTTATGAAACCAAGACACATAATTCATCATAAAAGCAAGATCAAGTCTCATTAGTGTTAATAATTTAAGGTTTCCAACGATACTTCTAAAGAGAAGTGGGTTATTAAGGAGTTCACCATCTCTAGTTTAGCTGCTTCCCATAGGCTGGGGGTCTTGCACATGGAGTGGAATTGGATTTGCCAAACTTGCAAAGGAGATTGATAACATATCAATCTGTTGGAGAGTATGCAATTAATTGTCTTTTTTACCTCAATGCCCAAGAATAAACTTAGATTGCCTAGAGTACAACAATATGTTTTGCATAGTAGTTGAATGAGTGAATTCACCATAGTAGCATTTGACCTTGTAATGACAGGATCATTTACATAGACAAGCATTCATAATGTTACATAAGTGGTCAGTTTAATGAACAAGGAAGAGTCTAATATATTGGATGCAAATGTTTGTATCAAAAACGAGTGGGGATGTTGAAACTAGGCATGTGGTGCTTGCTTCAACCCATATAGCTCTTGATTAAGTTTGCAGACAATGCTAGATTGCATGGATCAACATAGCTAATTGGTTGTCTCATGTAAATGTCTTCTACAAGAAATCTTTGGTGAAATATGTTTTTAGTATCAAGGAGCCTTAGAGGCCACTTATATAGAATAGTTTTGATGGTGTGTGTTCCACTGTTGGGTTGAATGTCACCATGTAATCATATCATAGAAGCTGATGATTGGATTTTACAATGATAATAGAATTGGATTCTTCAATAGATCCATTTGCTCTGTTGTTGACCTTGTAATCCTCCCTTTTAGACCCAAATTGTTCTAGAAATAGCAATGGAATAAACGCCCAAGTATTATTTTGAACAAGTGCTTGAAACTCCTCACCTATTTCTTGATGTCACTGAGAATAATCTTTTGCTTGGGTAAAGCACGTTGATTCAAATAGAGAGGGATTATTACCAGCAGCATGAAGTGCTTGAGGCATTAGGTCTGTAACTTTGCATGCCTATAAATGGATGACAGTTGTCAAAGTCACTTGGGGGTTGAAGTTGAAGAGCTGGTGGATTCTGTAGAAGTCATCTAACTTGTAAAGTTCTCAAATCTCTTCTTGATCTTATAAATCCGTTTAGTGTCAACTACATTCAAGAAGTAGGTGGAGTCTCCACCACTTAACACTAGTGAGGATGATAACTTTTTCTTGGGTGAAGCATACCAATTCAAATAGAGAGAGGGATCATTAGTAATAGCATGAAGAACTTAAGGCATTGGGTTTGTATGCCAATATATGGACAAGAGTCATCAAAGTTGCTTGAAGTTGAGCTAGTGGATTTTCCAAAGGTCCCTAGACTTGGAACTCTATCAGGGTTTCTAGAGGAAGACAATAAGCCCATTGCTTGTCACAATTCATGAGCTGTAAGAAGCCAAATCTTAACAATCCGCTATGCTCTTCAACATTTGAAGTGCATCTTGATCATCAGGAGACTATAGTGATTGCTTTGATTGACTTTGTATTTATAGACTTGGTATGTCCTCTTGCTAGTGATGTTGGGGCTGTTGGTGACACACCAAACTAGAGGAATAGTGCCTAACAAGGGTATATGAAAAAACTTGGTGTTGGAGAGCAAAATGATACAATGAACTTGATCCATGGCATCCTAAACTAGAAATGTTGATTCATGAAATGTCACATGTCTAGAGAGGTAAATCCTTTCGTTGGGATTATTTAAGCATCAAACTTTTGATAAGAATATGGAGTAATCATAGGGAAACCCAGGTAACTAAAAACCTTAAGAATTTCCAATAAAGGTAGCCTCTGAAATAATAGTTCATATTGGTGAATGACCATCCAAGATGGGAGAGTGGACAATCTTTTATCACAAAACATGTTTCTTGAGTAGCTCCACCTTGTAGATTGTAGGAAACCTCAACTAAAAAGCAAGTGCCTAGCAATCTCAACTAAATGATGATGCTTCCGTTTAATAACACTATTCTATTGTGATGTGTACAAGCACATCTTGTGATGAGTAATCCATACCATATTTGGATAATCAATGAATGATTTTCTGGTAAATTTTGAGAACAATCTTTACTATTTTAGAAAGCAAGTTTTTAGTACATCTCTTACATTTTTGAAATGCAGAAGGAATATTAATTTTTCTTGACCTTAGGAATATCCATGTGAAACCAGAACATTCATCTACAATTGACTAGAAGTACCAATTTCCATAGGAAGCTATTAGTGCTGGCCTTAGACATTAACAACAATGGTATGAAAAGGCTCCATGGCATAGAAATGTTATTGACTTTTCCTAGTGGGCACTCCATAGCTTTTGTAGGCAAGGAATAAAGTATCACTTTTGTATCAAGTATTAGTTCCCCAAAAAGGAAATGTATTGATGATTGAGGATTGTATCAATGGAAACATGATACAATTGCGGAAATAGCCAAAAAACTTTGAATTATGACTTGAAACTTAAGGATAAGGTAAAATAATCATAATAAGTATATAAAAACATTTAAATAAATTTTCTACAAAATTATCATGCATAAAACATCAATTAGATTGAGATATAGTAATAACATGCATGAAAAAATATTTAAATCACATAGAGATAATAGAAAAGTAGTCCATAATCTCAATTGATTTCAAATATGTTGAATAGTTTGAAGATCAATTCCAAGTTGGTACTTCGGAGAGATGCAGCTTTGTCCTTGTTACATTAGATATTCTCGAAACATTTAGTTGCATGTCATTTGTTCCCTCCACACCACATAACGACTCTATGCCATCTAAGTGATATAGTATGATATATTATGATCGATTGATAATATTCTAAATTAGGTACATGTACACCATTTACCATTCATGGGAAATGATGAAGTACTATGATAATATCCTTAGGTTCTTCCAAAGGAGAAGGTGGCTATGGAGCTATGTGATTCTTGTCTTTGTTGTGCCAAATGTTAATATAATAGTTGGAAAAGGTTGTATGGTTCATAATTGAATCTTACATCTCCTTTACCAATGCTGAAAATCACTAATATCCTTCAAAAATTGTTAATATTCTTTGAAAATACTAATATTCTCTACTATATTCACTAGTACTCATAGAAAATCATTGATATTCATAAAAAATTTGAAAATTGTAAAACTCTTTTGAAAATCACGAATGTTCTCTAATATATTTACTACTACTAATAGAAAATCACTAATATTCATAAAAAAATTTACAATTGTAAAAAAGCATAAAACATAGCATAAATATTTTAAATTTACTTTAAAATGAAAGAAATGAGATAAATTGTGGGTCTTCTATTTGATAGACACAAAGATCTATCGAATTGGAGTGGAGATCAAGAGGATGAGAGCAGGGAAAATCACCTGTAACTTGTTAGATGTGCCTACTATTATTAGTAGATGAAAAGGATTAACTATTAAGGAAGATATATTTTGATGATGTTAAGTATAATTTATTTTCTTAAGCTACGAGAGAAGTTATTGCACAAAAGGTTTGATCACTAAGTTAAATTATGCACTTGGTATTTTAGAGTACACCTTGTATAATATAAGTAGAACAAAAATGGTATAACGAATATAAATTTGTTATAACGATTTTGGTAGTCTAGCACTTCACTCAGAGCCAAGTAAAAACGGAAGTTTTGCCAAAGCTAAGTTAATAAAAATAGAAGTTTTGCCAGAACCAAGCTAATAAAAACAGAAGTTTCGCTAATAAGTTTATGGCTCATCGTAAAGGTACCATAAGTCTACAGCTTACTGTAAAGTTACGACTATAAATCTACAACTCATCGTATAGTTATCATACTTAATAATCACACAAAAAAAATTACACCTTAGACAGAAAAATTCGGAACATGATTCGGATATCTGAATGGTTATCTGAATTTCCCTATAATACAATAAATCTTAGAAATTCCTCTCAGGTCAAATTTGGATAACCGTTTTTAGTAAAACGTTATTTCGAATTGACTTCAGAAAAAATCGAAACATCATTCAGATATCCAAATTATTTCTATACTGCAGTATACCTTAGAAATTCCTCTCCAGTTATTTTTGGATATCCGTTTTCCAGTAAAATGGTATTCCGAATTTTATTTAGGAAATAACAAAAATATAATTTCTTATTTCAAATTATGTCCAAAATGAAATAAATCCAGTAGGAAAAGCAAATCCTGTAAATTAAGAAATCAACACTGATTATATCAAGCATATATTAACATATAAATCTTTAATTGATGGATTTTTAGGATATTTTTTTGCAGGAACAAAGGATTAAAGATATGCAAATTTAGAACAAGTAAGACAAGTTTTCAAAATTCAAATTGAAGATTCTAAAATTGGCTCGTGATAGGAATACATGGAAATATGTTATTTTTGGCAATTTAGTCTTTATAAAAAGACCATAGAGAAGGAGAAAAGACACGTCTGTGTGTGTGCTTTTGTTGAAGGAATTTTCGTGGATTTTTTCTGTATTCTTGCTGTGTGTGTACTTTGTGGGATTGTTTGTAGTTTTGTGTTTAAATTTTCAATCTCACTTAATGTTGCAAAGTTTGTAAAAGTTTACTCATCGGGTTGTGGTGAAGCATTGCAAATAGGGTGTGTTTATAGTGGACAAGTTTATTTGTTGAGCCTAAAAAACAAATACTATAAGAGTTTTTCTTTGTTGAGCCTAGAAAAGTAAAGAGGTGTAAAGGTTGGAGTGTGAACCTGTAGAACACTCAAAGTGATAGTGAAAATTCTCAAGGGATGGCCTTGGGGAGTGGATTAGCCTTGGTTTGAATGAATCACTATAAAATTTGTGTCTTTGTTTTTTAATTTCTGCTTTACTCTATTTTTGTGATTGATTTTAGGTGTTTCACTATTCACCCCCCTCTAGTGAAGCCATTTGATCCTAACATCAACCAATCCTTTTAAAGGATTGATTGATTTAGATCTAATTTGTGACTCAAAATTTGTCCATCAAAGAAATTTTTGAGAATACCTTCATTTATTGGATCAGCTCTGTCAAAAACCGATCTAGGTCTTCTATGAACCATGGCTGGAGTATTAAGGTCATACTGAAATGTTGCTCTTGTGAAAAGTCTAATTTGAAGCACACAGTGTGTGGTCAATTGTAATCCTATAGGTTTATGTTACAAACAAATGCATGGGAAGTTCATATTGGTTGGTATGATCTTGCGGTGAAGTTGTGTTTTTTGGTTTTATAAATGGCACTGGATGGTAGAGGACGGTGTTTTCAGCAAGAGGAAAGTTAAGTAAAATTTGATGACCTAACACCCTGTAAATTATTGTTATGCATTGGAGATAGTTATACCACCTTCCCATGTTGGATTCATTTGCTCTTTTGGACCAGCAGTTGCAATGTATGTGGTTATTAGTATTTATGTTAATTTAGTTTAGATAACTTAATGAAAAACTTAAATATTTGTAGAAATCAATGGAAGAAAAGGATTAATAGATTAATATGGATGTCCTCGCATAGTGGGATTAATTAATTGGTTGAGTGTTATTGTTTTATAATTACATGGAATACAATTAAAATTGTTATTATTATGCATAATTGTCACTCAAGAATAAATACTTACATTGAAAAACATAACTAATTATTTTAAAAGTACAATTAAAGTTCTAAATAATAGGATAAATAATAAAATAGTGAAATTAGATCAATGTAAACAACTCAAAAGATGAAACCTAAAAATTTGATAGACTATTTAGATATCTAAAAAAGGAAAAAATGGCCATTTAAACAAAATGGCCATTTTTCAAAAATGGAACAAATTGGGATGAAAGATATATAAACTTTGTTTAAATGATCATTGTTTCCAATTTTTTATAACCTCCTAAAACCTAGTAAAAGAAATTTAAACAAGTAATATATTTTGTAGAGTGTTGAGATTCAATAAGGTTAGTATTATTTTTCTTAATTTTTGAAACATTATTACTAATTTTTAAATACTGTCTTATACTTTGATACACTATTCTGAAAGCATATTATGTTTCTAATGTGATACTTATATAAAAATTAAATTTAATCACTTTTATATGTGTATTGTTGATTATGTTATCTTATATGAATTTTATACCTTTTTTGTGGGTTTTCATGATTTGATCAAACTTTTCCTAACATTTTGACTAAAGTTTAACTTGGACTGAACTTGTTTTCTTTTTTGATTGGACTGAAGTTCATCACAACATAAAAGCTGAATTCCACAACCCTTATATGGATATCCAATTAGTCATGTTTTCCTCTTCTTTCTTGTTCTGAACCGTTCCCCCCAGTTTGAGGAGTTTCACTGATACCAACTTTGGTGGCCTTCTTTGGTAGTTCCAAACATCCTTTTTGGTGTCCTTTGGTGAACTTTCTAGCAATCAATGATGACTTTTAGTAATTTTCTAGACTTTACTTTTGTCTATTATGCTTCTCTAGCAACAAGCTCTTTTGACTTCTTCTCTAATTTGTAATACAAGGTAAGACATTTTTACACGTGTTTTCTAGTTTATATGATTCTCTGTTATTGTCCATTGTTAAAAATATGATTTTTAAGAGGCTTTCGTATATTATCTTATTTTACAACACTGTTATGGTTGTTATTTTGCGTATTATTAACAAAATCAATGCATAATGACTTATTATTCATACTTTCATAATATTCCATGATTTTCAATGGTTAAAATTTTCTTATCACATTGGTTTATAGTTTGACTAAATCAATGTATGAATTCTAGTTTTGTGTTATTTGATAGGATAGAATGCTTCTTTAGAGGAGGGTTAATAGAGAAGATGAATAAAATTTAATGTGGTTGAAGATTATGAATTGAGTAAATTAACTATTACAAAGAGGAGCTAGAAAATCATTAAATAGAGGTACATAAAATTTATAGTGGTTCACCCAACCAGGCTACATCTACTTCTCAAGAGATTCCTTGGTGTTTTCTTAGGTTTATACCACAACTTGTTTATAACTTAAGATAAATCCTTGGTTTCCTTTAACTCATACAACTTGATTTCCTCAACTCTTGTGGATCATTCTTATAGTCTAAGGACCTGAGATCGATGTCAAAATCATAGCTTTATAACCTGGAAGTGCTTTTCTTCAGTGAGATGATGTGATTTGTGTAGTAATGGCTCAAATGGATGTAATTAAATTAGGAGGTTGAGGAATTAGCGTGTAGAAAGAATGTGAGAGAATGTTGACATGATGTACTAGCATCTAAGGTGGTTGTCACGTCAATAGCGCACCCATATTTATAGATGGACTATGATAGATGCGCAGATAACGAGTAGTAAATTTCTCTCCAATATTTGATAGAATTGGTTAACTGGTATAGAGTGGGTTGATTGTTTTATTTGACAATCAAATGGTTAACTGGTATAGAGTCTAAGGACATAAAGCAAATCTGTTTACCTATCTACTGATCATGTAGGCTATGATAGAGTAGAATGGTTAACTCTTATTATGTTGATTAAAATACTTGCAGGGCATATTTTCAATTATTTGACCCAGACATGGTTGACCTAACTTTTTGTAGTGTTGAACTTTGGTTATCCGACCCAAAATTAGTTGATATTATTAGGGTGTGATGGATCAGTATACCAATTTTACTTGGTTGACTAATCATAGTAGTTTTTCTATGGTAAGTTATGAAGTATGAATAAATGATAATCCTAATGCATAGATGTAGGTGATTTCAGTTAATAAGTACTAAGTGGTTTATCTAATTTTTATAGTTCGTTACATGCATGGTCATGACTTTGTAATGATTTTTATGTGCCTTGAGCGTGTAATTCTACCTTGCTAATTTGGTTAACCATTTGGGAATGGTTGACCAGCCTTGAACTTATGTAAATCTTCTCAACTGTTTTTCCATGAATTCCATGATGACTTATGTTCTTACTCTATATGCATTATGAACTAAGAGCCAGTGGAAATCTGCAAAAACATTTATTACACTAAAACTAAATAACCAATAATCTTTACTTGAAGTGCCCAAACCAATCTTCATGTTCTTTGATACTTTTTACTTGATGTGGCTTGCTTTACTAGTCTCCTCTTGATGTAGCCACACCTCTTGAGCTTGTCTTCCTTTTCTCCTTTCCTTTATTGTTTTCCTAGATTTTCTCTTCTTTCTTGATTAGGTTTTGTAATCATCAAAATCATTATGGGATGGGGCTAACATTATATGTATTTATCTTAATGAGGATGTTATGTCTCAATTATGAGATTGTGAATTTTGACATTTACTATTTTGCTTTGATCTACCTTTTAAAACCGCTATTGTTTCTATTGAAGTCATTGTCATTTATACTTATTAAATTAGAAGTTGTACATGTATTTTTAGATTATTATTTTTAAAATATGATTATATGCATCTTTAATATGTATATAATAAAAAATTGTCATATATTATTGAATGTGTCTGTATATGTATATAATAAAAAATTGCATCACCTAGGAGATGCCTAGGCATTTTGAAAGTGTGAATTCTTCTAAACATACATCGCACTTGACACATACCCATTGTTGCACAGCTAAAATTCTTTAAGATTCTTTTCAATCGTGCTAAGTAGCATGTTTAAGCTATTTCTAGTAAACAAATATTTTGAAATCACTTAAGATATAACATAGATTCATTGTTAACATAATATGGGCTTGATAGGATATGTTTTCCTTGCAGAATGCTCAAATAACATGTAATAAATTTTGATACTTTTTATATATGTTTTATTTTTGTATTATCATGTTATATATGACTTGCCTGTTTTATGCTGTCTGAATGCATTATTTTAAATCATTAAATATTTACATTTAAACCTATATTGTATTCAATATCGTAACCAATCTTTGCCACTCAAAAAGAATGTATCTGCACTGATCTTATCCTAAATTTTAGAAAATTATTGAATCCTTGAATTCAAATGCGCAAATCATATTAGTTCTTCCTCGCAAGGCATGTGTCAGTCAAGGTGGCGGTGACCAATGCCATGATGTCTTGACAAATATGTTTTTGAGTACGTCAGTCTTATACCTTTCAGATTTGAGTTGAGCATATGTCCGATATACTGGAGTTTTATTGAAATTCAAGGTTTCTAATATGTTTTGTTTGTTATATTGTTGGTTGTGTTGGCAGTCTTTACAATAATATCCGGAATCCAAGTAAGCTGACCCCGGGAGCAGACTTCTATTGCTTCAAGCATAAAATAGAACCAAAATGGGAGGACCCAGTTTGTGCAAACGGAGGGAAATGGACAATACTTACTGCGAGAGGAAAATCCGATACTTTGTGGTTATATACCGTATGATGCTGCAACAAATTGTTTGCTTAATATTATTTTTTGCAGTTCTATTTAAATGAACCTTTTTAATTTTCACCAGCTTCTAGCAATGATTGGTGAGCAGTTCGTCTATGGAGATGAAATTTGTGGGGTAGTTGTTAATGTTCGTGGAAAGCAGGAAAAGATATCTATATGGACAAAGAATGCTGCCAATGAGGAAGCTCAGGTAACAGGAAATATTATTATTGTTATTCTAATTATTATTTGGGTAATAAAATTAGAAGTTTAATGAATTGTTGGAAATAGTTCTATGTAATCAGGCCAATGGGTTTGGACAGAATTTGATTCTGAGTTGAACAATACAAGGGTGGGATCAATAATATTTAGTGTTGTTTTTGAATGGAGAATAGATCTGGTTAATGTATTTGGATTAGTGTAGTGGTGGACTTAAACTTTGGTTGGGTGTCTCTATAAAAAGGTAAATAGGTTGTACATTGGGGGAGGGGGCACTGAGGGCTTGCCCTTTTGTGTGGTTAGGTTTTTTTGTTTTCCCAAAAACCATTTTACTAGTGGGGTTTTGTTATATTCCTGGAGCCTTGTTGACTGACGAATGGATTAAGGTGGTCATTGGTTGCTCTGATGGCAACCTATCTTTTCTATTGGAATTCTGATTTAACGAATCAGATAGCTGAAAGATAAGAAAGAAAAAAGAAGAATAGCTATGACCCAGAAGTTAGTTCTGGTGGTGAACCTCCTAGACGAATCAAGGTTAGTAGTGAATTGCCTGGCTCTCAGATAAGATGAACTTGATTGGAAATTTTCCATCTGCCCAGCTATTGGACGTTTTGTATTTATATAGCTATCTCATACAATAACGACCATTACATTATTATTATATTACGAAACAACTTCCAATTACTCTCTATGTCTATGGATTACAACTGCCATGGAATATAACAGGTTCAATTTTTTGTGATGAAGAAAAATCATGTTTAAGAAAAAGAACATGACTTCACTTTTGATTCATTGGTTTTTGAGCCTAGCAACCAAGAGAAAAGCTGAAGCATGAGCTTTTTCCTCCACATTTTGATGCAATGTTTTTCTGAGTTTGCTCAGGTCATGGATAGAAACCAAAGTGTGTTGGAAAAACTCTCAAAGTAATTATAAAATAATACTTGCTGGTTTAAAAACCGGCATCCAGACAGGCCTTAAACTCTTAGATTCAACTTCACTTCTTAGAGTCCACCATGGTTGATCTGGTTAGACATAACATCAATTGAGGATCTGATGGGTCGGCTGCTAAAACAATAATGTGGTGCTGCATTATCAAAATCTGATGAACTAATGTATTCTTATGTTTTTCCTCGTCTCTAGGTGTAGAATAGTAGAGATTGACATAAATCAGTGTTAGATTATGTTGAGAACTCATTCAGCCGTTTTAGTTGTGAGTAGCTCTAGTACAACTGCCATCGAGTTTTTCCAAATCTGTTAGAAAACATAACAATTCTTTGGGCACAGGTGAGCATCGCAAAGCAGTGGAAGGAACTTCTGGATTACAAGGAACCGATTGGCTTTATAGTTAATGTACGTCCATAAATTAACATGTTAATAACCCTTAAAATGTTTTAACTTCTGGATTACAATTCTTTTGTCGAAATGCAGTTCGTAACGGTAGGTACTTTTCTTACAGGACGACGCAAAGAACGGTTCCAAAAATAATCGCTACACAGCATAATATTTACGACCATTTTAGGATCATGAATGCCATATTTCTTTCTTGAGAAGTCGGTTGCCTTTCCTTGGGAAACACTGGATACAAAGGAATCTACATCGTGATTGTTCTTGGAAACGTTTTGTTTTACAATATGTATGACATCGTTTGATGGCGGCGGTGCTCTATTTTGATGGCCGTTTGCTAGTTTATTTCCTGGATGAATTACCTGTGCTATTGTAAATTGTTTTGCGTTGGTAGCGTTAAATTCTTAGCTATGCTGTGAAGCGATTGAGAGAGAACTGATCAAAAGGTTCGTCGACTTTTGCATTTCCGGTGGAATGGGAATCATTTGAATCAAGCTTCTCGTTCGCTTCACACAAAACGGTGTTGTAATCAAATTTGGATGCAGAAAATATTTACTCCCTGTGCACGGTAGAGAAACATAAGCTACGTTTGAAAAGAGTTTTAGATGAAGAGTTGAGAGTTAAATAAATAAATAGTAAAAATTTATACATTTTGGAGTTTGTGTAGTGATAAAGATATGTTAGAGTTTGTGTAAAATTAGAATAATTTTCAAACAAGGTCTTAGTTCTGTAAGCATATGTTTTAATAACTAAATGCCCAAACAAAAGCCCGCTAGTAGATTGAGATGCCTCCATTCATTTGGATTGTTAGAGTTATGGATAGCCTGTTCGGTTTTAATCTATTCCGAAATTAAAAGTTCGGAATATGTGAATGTGTTTTCACTTTTCTTTGCCTTACCAAGATGTATTCTGAGGTTTTATTTAACAAATTTTACATATTAGGTAAGTCTGAATTTTATGTTTTTCAAAGTTGACATAATTTTTAAAGTAAATTTTTTTTCTATTTTCTTTTTGATAGTTACAGTATAAATCTCTTTTAAAAGTCTCGGAAGGAAAGCCTTATTTTGAGGGTGAACCGGACACCGTATCTCGTGAAGATTTTATTATTACATTCAGTATTAAATATACTTCTATTATTGAAATATTTAAATAGAAATTAAAATTTAATCATGTGTTTATATAGATTTAACATTTCTGTAAATTTTCATACAGATATAAACACTTAAATTTTTATTTTTTATTTTTTCTAACAGGAACATTTCTATAATTTCCTAACAAATTTTATCATTTTTATTTCTCGTTAATTCGTACACGCCCTTGAAAACAATGTCATCAGACCAGGCACCTTGTTTATCTGCCAAAACGTAGTGCAACCTTGGAAAGAATGGTGATAGAGAGAGCGATCTGTTAATTTTAAGAGTTAAAATTGAGAGTAATAAAATGAATAAATTAAAGGATATAATAATTAATATAATAAAAATTTATATAAAATTAACTTTATTGGGAAATAAAACCGTAAACGAAGCACAAAACGGCTAATCATGATCTCCCAAATTGGCGTGTTTGGAAGGCCGGATCCGGATTAATTTTTGAAGGTGGTGAAGTGCACAACAACAAAAGAAGAGTGCAGGAAGCAACGCGGCAACTGCTTTTAATCATCGACACCATCTCCCCGTTATCTATCGCTCCTCCCCTTTCTTTTGCAGTTTATTTTGAACAGCAACCGGTCCTTCCTTACAAATCTCTGTTTTTACAGCTTTCGCCGTCGGCCCGCGATCGATCGAGATTAAAAAAATTAATTCCGCGACGCGACGCATCATCATCATCATCGTACCTGTTTGGGTGGGTTTTTTTTAAGGTTAAGTTGAATTTTATAATTTTTGAAAAATTATATGGTTTATAATGAAAAAATTATAATAAATTTTTTTAAAAAATAATAGTAAATAATGAATAAAATATAAAAATAATAATAAATATTATTATAATTATCAAAATTATAATAATATAAAAATTATTATTTTTATTAGTATAATATAATATTTTTAAAATTATGATAATAATATTTTTTAAAATTATCAAAATAATAAATAGTATAAAAATTATTTAATAAATGATACGGTAAAATATTATAATACACGATAAAAAACATAATTAAACATCTACCCAAACAAGGTCATCGTCGTCGTCATCGTACGCATCACATGCACTTATGCATTTCGATGGGTCGGTGCACAGGGCGGATCGATTTCGTAAATAAAATATTCGATTTGAAGGTCAGGAAGAACAGAACAAATCGACAGCGTCGTTCGATTCATGTCATGGTTTTGGGTAGCTGAACAAAGCACGCCGGCGGGGTGTTGTACACGTCTTCACGGCTTGTAATTAAAAGCGTCGGATCCAAGTGGGGAGGAGCTGCTCGCCGGAGGCGGGACGTTGAGGTCGGGGACGACGCTTGGGGTGGTGGTGGTGGTGGAGGTGGTGCCGGGAGGCTTCGTGCTTGGGTTGCCCGGCTTGGAAAGCTTCTTTCTCAGTTCGGAGACCAGCACCTTGTTCTCCTGATGGAGCAGCGCCGCCTTCCTCCTCAGCCTCTCGTTCTCCTTGATGATGTAACAGTTCTGGAGGAAGAGGTTGGAGTTGATCCTCTCCATGGATGATGCGGCGTTTTCTCCGACCGACGGCGACGGCGACGGCGACGATAATCGATGGGTTGGGTGGGAACAGCTAGTCCATGCCATCATCCACTCTCACGTACATCTCTTCTTACACACAGACACACACACACACACACATATATATATACACCTACACATATCCACACACACACACACACACACACACGAACAGAGGAGCAAGCAAGCAGGGCAATGAGGATTATGATGATGGTTGACATCCCATCATAGCGCATCGATGGTCTTTTGTTCTCATGCATCCATCCGTAAATACGTAGAT
This sequence comes from Amphibolis antarctica, assembly GCA_024699675.1. Lineage (NCBI taxonomy): Eukaryota > Viridiplantae > Streptophyta > Magnoliopsida > Alismatales > Cymodoceaceae > Amphibolis > Amphibolis antarctica. The sequence goes on from JAMKPZ010000024.1 coordinate 62,034, forward strand.
CATAATCACATCTACTTGCAATAACGGCAGCCATGAATGCACCCACACTCCTCTCCAGCTCTCCTCCCCCTTCTTGTCCTCTGTTCTCACCATTCGATTTCCATCGCTAATCACAGCTTCAATCACAGCTCAACTCGTCCATTAGCGCGATTATTATACTAAACATACACGTAATTACAGCTTCGTTTGGTATAATTTTTATCTTAATCAAAAATTACTCGCGAAAAACTTTTAAAATAATTTCATTCTGTTTCATTTGGTGAACGAATTTTTTTCACAAAACATATTTTTTCTTACTTCTAAAATTAGAAAAATGGTTATCAAATTAAAGATACCAAGTAGCGTACTCGAAGGGACGATAACATGGATCGATCGATGCAGGGGAGGCGCTTGCTTTCAAAGCCGTGGATGGATGGATGGACAAAAGGGGGAGGGCACGAAATGATGTTGTGTGGGGGAAATAATTGTATCCACCCTACCAATGTGAGTAAATGATGATTATCGCTTTCTCTCTACGATCGAAATCATTTTTTGCTGGCATACATGCAGACCTTATTCTGCTCCGCTGCTGTTGCTGCTGCTGCGTGGGAAAATAATGATTACTCCTCATCAAACTCCGCGTCCGTCTCAGAATCAAAGGTGGGGGGGGGGGGCGAAACCGGGAAAGAAAAAAGTAGCTATTTTTCTTTTACCTTTGAATTAGTTTTAGGTTTCGTTTACTTATTATTTATTTTAATTTTTAAAATTATTTTTATTTTTAATATATTCTTTTTATTATTTTAATTTAAAAAATCGTGTATTTAGATTCACTCTCAAAAGTATTTTTATATCCTTCAAGAGTGATAGAAGAAGATAGATAAACACATCTGTAGTTAATTTTTAAAATTATTTTTAATTATTATTATTATATAAATTTTTACTATCTTAATTATTATATAAATTTAAATTTATTCATAAAATAATTTTAATTTTAATTTTATCTCATTCTCGAAATAAATAAAAATTAATTTCAAACAAATTTATCTTTACGTTGTCCACGAAGAAAAGAAAAGAAAAGATTTATTATTATTACTTTTTAATAATGAGAAGAAGACAGTACGTTGTTTTCTTTCCGCCTTTTATCGTATAAGCCCTCTCTTTTTACCGCGGCTTCCGTGGTTGGTTGGTCCCACGCACAGACTCAAAAGTTACGTGTTTATTTTTAATTTTATTCATCGTAAAGTTAATTTTAAAAAAATATATAAAATTTAAAAATAGTAAAATAAATAATATTAAAATTATTTAATAAATTATATGATAAATATTTATACATAAAAATTTATATGATAACGATGATATATAGAAACTTGTGCAAAGTTAAAGTTAAAATTCTTGAAGTTACTTTAAACAAATCTTAGGTTACGAAAGATATTGAACTTTATTGTTATTTTCTTTGTGTATATATATATATGACGTATCTATATACGTAAAATTAAACACAAAAAATAACATTAAATATAAAGAATATATAAGAATGTATTTGTTAGCTACCATTCTCAAATTTTTTAAATTGATCTTCATTGAAATGAAATAAATACATTGGCTTCCGATAGTAGTAATAAGAGTGGAGTTGTCAATTATTTGACTGTTCATGTAGTTAAAATCTAACAGCAACTATTCAATCTTAAGAAAATCATTTGCTTCAATTTATAAATTAACTTTTTTACCTTCTCTTATGTATTATGTATTATGAATTGATTTTGGAAGTTAGAAAAAATTAAAATTAAACGAAGTTTAAATTTGAGATCAAATAAGAGCGTGTAGATCTTGAAATTTAACTGAGGAGAGATAATTTTAATGAAAGATATATGTGAGCAAATTATCGATTTAGATGCTTTGTTGTTATCAAATGTACAAAAATGGACATCTTTTCTGCTAACGCATTGATACAACGTGATTAGGGTTTGGTAGAGAATGAGGTGAGAAAGGAGGAGAGGTGCACGTAAGAAGGGGTAAAAAAATTAAAATTTTATTAAGGATTTGTTAGTATATGTTGGAAATTTTAAAAAATAAAAATTTAAGAAATGAAAATAATTTGTTTGGAGGGAGTCAGTGCATATCACGAAAAATTCTTATAAGAGTGGCTAGTGCATATGTGACTGGAAAATAAGAAAAATCTCTATATAAATTTAACTTAAAATTTTAAAGCATTTTATATTTTTTAACTTTTAAAAATAATTCTAGTACGTTCGTATGAACACTACTTGAAAATAGGAAATAAATCTGCCACTTAATTATGACTAATAAATCTATCGACTTTTGTGCAGATAGATGACAACTATTTTACTATCACTTTTTATAGAAAAATCAAAAAATAAAATTATATATCTGTCTTCAGATCCGTCACTTTTTCCATGTTTATTTCGAAGTTTCCGTTCTTCCCAAACCCAAAACCCTCCTGTGTCCATTGACCGCCCGCCCCCTCCCGTGCCCTCCGCTCCATCGCCCTTGCCCTCACGAGCGCTGGATCTCATCGAAAGTCGCCGCCCCTCTCACGTCCTTCTCATTTTCCGTCGGATCGAAGCTCCCGTGCGTCGTTCTCCACCCGATCTCACCGCATCTCCATCTCGCATCCATCCTCCGCCACTTCTCAGGTATTATTTTTGGTGTACAGTATTATTTCAATGCATGTATACAATATTTTGTGTATTATTTGGTGTATTTAGGGTTTTACAGTATTATTTGGTGTATACGGGTTTTACAGTATTATTTACAAGGTTATTTACAGTATACAACTATAATTTTTGGTGAAAAATTTACAGTATACGGGTTTTACAATATTGATCCATGTAGGTTACCAGTTACATCATATTGAAGCTAAGTATACGGGTTGCATGCCATTTATAATCGAATAGACATGTACTTCAAGCATGTATCGTGGATTCATTTCCTACAACAAACAACATAAATAATGCTTTCATTATTCTTCAGAAGGTTGTCATTTATGGAATACTTCTAGAGTAACAAACAAATTCAGGGAACTGAGCCATTGTGTTCATGACTTTGTATAAATGTGAGTAATATTGATAAAAAGACTTTTTTTTCTTTAAAGTTTGAGCATGTCAGACCTATGAGTTGAAATGATCAAATATATTTTGCTTCAATCAAAATAAAAGTATGGCATTTGTAATGTGAACTAGGCGTTTCTTTGGGAGCAAGGAATTAATTCAACATTAGTTTCATATCAAACTTCAGTCCGACGGAACAGGTCAAACCTCAGTGAAAATATTGGTTGAAGTTAGGTCAAGTCACAAAAGCCCACAAAAACTGACTAAAAATTATGAAGTTTTCCACAATTTTAAAACAAGCTAAAGTAATCGGAAATACACGTCTAGGAATAATTAAAACATTTTATGGAATTAAAATTGCATTATTCTAAGAAACTAGTGTATCAAAGTACGATAAATTAATTAAAATACACTGAAAATGTTCTGAATTTCTAGAAAAAACAGTATCCTTTACCTTAATACCAGGTAGAATGTGCAGCTACTTTCATCATATGCTCTCTCTAATGCACATAATCCTCCCATGACATATGGTTATAATAGTTAATACTTAATAATGTCTATGATATTAGCTTGGTGGAAAATTGCGTAGGAAATCTATAGCTACATATTGTTGAGAAAGAACAACTAGCACATATATAGACATCCTCTTCTTAACGGGTTGGCTGATAAGATGATGGTGGCTGGTAAGAAGGTTGATAATGAGGCTGGGGAAAATTAAAAATAGAAGCTGTGTCCCTTCATGTTATTCTCGTTCACTTCCTTGGCTTTGAGGTTGCTAGCTTGCAGGAGAGAAGAGAGGAAGAAGTGGAGAGAAGAGAGGAAGAAGTAGAGAAATTGAGGAGATAAAGAGAAATGAGGGAAATGGACAGACCCCTCCCCCCCCTGTTGGCAAGTCATATATTGGTTAAATGGATCAACCCATTTATAATCAAAATTCATTTAATCTCAACCTTGATCCATGTTATTGATAGACAATCTCGATCATATTTTGAAAGATGATATCTGACACCTCAATATTGAGAGATAAATTTTGGTCGATATAGATATCTAGCATTAACCAAATAAAACTTGCTTGCATCAACAATTCAATTAATATATGAATGTTTAGAATAATATAATACAAAACAACTATGTCATGTACCATGTGCAACCCAAAAACCATTACGCCTTCTAATTGCATATTGAAGAATTCGCACATCAGATGTTGATCTTTCCCATCCACTAAGAACGTAAATGAATTCCATATTAAAGTTACATGATGCCATCACATTTTGGGATAATTCACCTTTTCTATTCTTGAACAATGTTGTTTCCTCTTCATAAATTGTTGCCCTCACATGTGTACTATCAATAACACTAATATAATCTTGTTATAAGCAAAAATTAATTCAAAAACCTATACATTAAATTATAAACATTAAAAAATCCTACAAACTCGATCACCTTGAAATATGGAAAGTCATTCACATCATTTGGAATCCTGCTGAGTCGAAGTGGAAGGTTTGGCTAGCAATATGTGATGTAACTTCAATATAGCATTCAACATTTCATTGGAACAAATAGTTACCATCCACTGTAATATTATTGTTATTTGATATTACTCCCTCATGCCTTAATAATTGATAAAATTCCATAAATACATGTTGACTCATACTATAAATTTTTCGACAGTTATAACTTATAAGCTTGATGTGTAAATGAGGGATATATGTTTTTCTCTAAACCCTATTTCTCAAAGAAAATATACTTTAGATTTACTTGATTGTGCTACACACCTACTAAAACACCTATTACTCAGCATTATCAACTTGAATATAATGAAAAGAACCTTTTACACAATCCTAGCTATTATAGAAGCTTAGTTGGTAAATTGATTGTTTAAATGTTACTAGACTTGATATTACTTTTGTCGTAAATCACCGTAGTTAATTTATTAATATAAGGAACATTTAGAAGTTGCATTTCACATTTTAAAGTACTTGAAAGGTTTTCTTGGTTAAGGTTTTTTCTCGTCTAGCAATTTATCTTATTGCTTATCATAATGATGATTACGAGAAATCACTACTTCAAGAGAATTTGAATCTTGTTGCTTATTGTGATGCAAATTAAGAGAGCTGCCCCACTATATGAAAGTTCACCACTGGTTATGTCTTGTTGGAGATTCACTTGATTCTTGGAAAACAAAAAAACAAAATATCTCTCTCCATTCTTCAGTTAAGGTGAAATATAGATCCATGATTGTCACTTGTGAAATTATTTGACTTATTTGTTTTGAGATTTTGGTTTGTAGATCAAAACAGCTATTGATCAAATTCTTATCATCATATCAAAAATGATGACTAGAATTGAAATTCTTATATCACTTGCAAGTTCTTTTCTACTGGCTAATTAATTTTAATAAGGTAAAATTCACAAATTATACTATATACCTGAATCGTTGATGATGCTGGATTTAATCCTAGCTGTCCATCTTTGGGTAGGTTATTTTTAACCTACTGTCTTTGGACTGAATGCAACACAATACTGTTTTAATTCTCTCTTCGTTCGAATAATGCCCTCTTCCTCTTGCAAACGTGTGCCTTAGCTCTATTGTCTGTGGATCCAAGGGGTTTTTGTTTTTTAGAAATTAATGATGAAAAAAATTTTATTATTGAAATATTAAAAATTTAGAATATTTTTAATTTTTTTAATATTAAATATAAATTTTCGTATATTTTTTTAAGATGCACAAATAATTTCATATAATTTTTTATTTTTAGATTTTTAAAATTTTAATAATGAAAATTTTTTTAAAACTTTTTTTGATTGATTTTCAAGAAATACAAACTCTCAGAACTTTGCCAGAATGTTACCTAGCCCGACAATGCATGCCCTGAGAACACCCAACAAATGCAAAATCATTGTAATTACATTGGAGTGAATCATGAATCATGCAGAATGAACAGGATCAAATAGTTAAATCAATATATATCAATAAATCAATTATTCAATTCGACATACATAATATCAACAAATGTAAATTAAAGATGACAGCTCGTGAAATCAAGCAGGAAACAATATTCATTATACTTGATCAGGAGGAAGGGATTATTATATATTCAATGTATATATCTATGTACACTATCAAAAATAACTCGCAATTGGAAGTAGAAAACTCGAGCTCTGCAAACGCAAGAAGAAACATATGGCTGAAAATTAATCACACAAATTTATAAAGAATGTTCTGCGTGTATCAGTTGAATCTTACATACGGACAACCAACACAAATATTCCACTTGGAGAGAAACAAACAACAAATCAACATCCCCATCGCCTTGCGGTACTAGAACGCCACTTCTTCGAAATATATATGGTTGTCTAAGACAACACAGCTGTTCGTTGACAGCTTCATGTTGTCATCAGTTGTGGAATGAACAGAAGGAAATAATGTATGCATATCGACGAAAAAAGGCTTTGGAGCAACACATTCTTCACCTACGCCTGAGGTGATCATGATCGGGTCACGTTAATTATGCTTGATAATTCTCCGGCATGATGGACTTATATGCGTACTTGAGAACGCCGGGGATGTGGACCTCGTGGAAGTAGTGGTCCCAATCGATGACCTTGGGGTCGAAGCGCAACAAGCCGCTGGCCTCGGTGCCGCCGTCGGTTGACGCCTTCAGTCTCAGCCTCTCCAGGTTCAGGTCGTCAAAGCTGTGGCAAGCACATTGAAAGCTAGCCAGGTCAAGCGCATGAGCAAAAGGGATAAGTTTTGGGTTGGTGCTTGCATGGATGATTTTCGTATTACGTACCATCCCTTGAAGAATACGTACGGCTCGTACAGATTCACCATGTGCATGACGTACTTGTACTTCCGGCTGAGCTCGTTGTACTTGTCCGACAGCAGCCCACACAACGCCGCATTCACCAGCCCTAACGCCTGCAAATCAAATGTATGCAAGATCTATCGTTCATTTATCTTCAATTGATTTTGGATTAGACTTTAAATTACATGATGTCAAAGTTACGGGCATTTGCAATCACTACGTCAAATATGGACACCTATGTATGGTGATAAATTCAAAATTAAATACGATACTATAGTGACGAACTTTTCAAACCATCACTGTAGATGGTCTTCACAAGAATATTAATGTTAAGAGAAGGTTTTGAATTTTGAGTGAGATTTTGGTCAAGCTTTCACAGTATATACTTGACAATTTTAATTTGGCAAGCGTGATTGTCGTGTAATTAACGCTTGTACAGGTAGTAATAACATTAATTTGGAGGTTCGGTAGATATCACATAGAAAAAGGATAAGGTATGCATGTATGCATGTACCTCCAAGGGCAACTTGTATCTGACAGTCATGTATCTACGAAACCTTGCCATTGTTGAGAATATGACGAGCTTTTTCGTCACAATGATCCTCCCATCCTTTCCAACTCTAGGGTTTTCAGAGAAGTAACGAGCGCCGATGTCGAGCAGGGTGTTGTAACGCACAGGATTCCTCACCGAGGAGCTCACATGGTAAATGTGCTCGTCCGGTTGGTTGGAGTGAGCAACCATGGCCACAATCATGGCGTTCACAACCAAGTCGCATGGGATCTGCATCAAATGAGGGGGCATTACATGTTCTATATACATATATGCATGTATGCATCAATCATCTCCCTCACTATTGGAGCTGAAGAATCACCGCCACTTACCGCATCCATGATCAAGTCCATGTCCCCCAAGAAGCAAGTCAGCTTCCCCTTGGCATAGCCGATGATGATGCTATCAATGGTCCTGCAACAGCGCAAGCAGAGAATTTTTTTTTTTTAAGAAAAAGAACAAATTGTGTAATGTGTTTTCATCGGTAGTTGTGCATCAATGATGAATGTGTGCTTCAGTGATATAAACCTTTTCAAGGCAATCATCGATAAATGGTGCTAGCTCGCAGAAAGATGAATATATGGTAATATGTAGTACCAAATTAATCCGAGTTACTAATTTATGATTCCACAAGTACATATACATATAATATATACATACTCTAACAATAATTAAATTGGATCATGATGTATATATAGGAAGATCCGAAAAGGGGAGGGCTGCAAGTGGATATGAATCACCTTGTGCCCTCCATCCAGCCAGGGATGGGATCTTTGTATATGCTTGTAATGATGGTCGGCCTCACGATGACAATGGGAAGGTCACCTCTCAAGTGCCCAAGAAGCATTTCTGCCATTGCCTTGGTAAAGACATAGGTGTTGGGCCACCCAAAACGCTTAGACCTGAAACATTTCATGAAGAATGAAGAAGCAACGTGAGTTAATTACTACTAAAATCCCAGTAGCGACATTTGCAGGGAAAGATGTGCGATCGATCGATCGCACGCACACCTTGTCATACCCAACTCCACCATGGCTATCTTCTCCTCTTCCTTCGTTGAACCCTCAAAGTGCAGCCTCTTCAGTGCCTCGTTTGCCAAATGTATTTCCTTGTCAATGTCTAAGCTCGTGTCCCCGTTCAGCGTTTCACCCAAGCTGTACTTATTTTCTAACAGAAGCCCTTCCTTTTCACCCGCAACATATGCTATACGGAGGGAAAACAAACAACATTGATAACTGTGTTATCTATGCGTATATATACATATACATATATACAGATACAGATATATATTAGTGCTGGAATGGATAGAACTGGTTCCTCAAGCATGGACGCACCAGTGGAAACATGAAGCAGTAGCTCGATTTTTTTGCATTGCTTAGCAAACTTCATGACATGCTTTGCACCCAGGGTGTTGATATTCAGGGCGACTTCATACCTTTCAAGTTCATGTCCGGACATAACGCAGTGGGATTGATTAGAAAGAGCATATATGCTTAGATCGATATATGTATGTATCCATCTGTTGCAACTATATATATATTACCTTTCATCGAAGCTGGTGCTTGCAGCTACATTGACAACAATGTTGACTTCCTTCAACATCGACTCTCTTAGTTTGGTGTCTTTTATCCCAAGGTCTTCGTGGATGATATCGCCAGCCACAGGACATAGCTTGCTGGTCATGAACGATTGGTATGCGCCGCCATGCTTCTCTCTTAGCACTTTGAATAATTGCTTCCCAATGATCTGACCACAAAGAATACATGGGGCATACATTTTGTCAGATTTTTGAAAAACAATGGATGGTATAATGAAATTAAAGCAAGGAAGGCAGACCTTTTTTTCTATATAAAGGATACGTATCTTTTTTTTCGACTTAGATCACTGTATATGCTACAGTGAAATGTCACATTCTCTACACTGTTCTGTAAATCATTTGCATACATATATTTTTTCCCTTTTCTTTGCGTTTCCTTTCTCTGTCGTTCTTCTCCTTATCTTTTAACTGGTGTTCTCTTCTATTTTTTCGTCAGTTTTTCTATGCTGTATTTTCCCTTGTTCTCGTATCTTTCGTTTAAAAAGGTTATATACATGTATGGGAAAAAAGAGTACGTAGATATTCATAAAAGTGACTTCTATAGACACTAAGAGATTGAATGGCCCGTACGTGAGCAGACACATGGGCAAGCAAACAAGCGAACAAGCGTGACGGAGGGGCGAGGGTGAGTCAGATTTTTATCATATAAATTTGATTAGTAAATAATGCATTTGCATACTGTGCAATATACATATATAGTTTAGAGAGCAAAAAATAAGATAAAAGAGTAATGTCATATAAATTATTATTTTTAATTTCAAACTTTGAAAAATACCAACCCAACACAATTAACTTAAAACGTACAACGCGGGAGGATGGTACGTACTAGTATATTTAAGGCATTTGAGGTACATTTGAATTTTAGTATTTTCAAAAAAAGTACGATTTATAATAAAAATGTAACGAATTTGATTTGATAAATAATAAAAAAATAAAAATTATTTAATAAATAATATTATAAAATATTGTAACGGTATAATAAAAAAAAGTGGTTAGTGGTTAGCATAATAATAACTTGACAAAAGATGCCTCGGCGATCACGTCATTACAGTACGGCGGTCGGCGTTGGATCGAAAGGATCTAAAAAAAGTGGTCGATCTCGTCGACGTTTCCATCGCATACCGACACGGAGATGCGTGCAAATTGAAAACGAAGAAGGAAAACGGAGTTCCGAAAAGAAAAACGGCAAGGTAGAGCGAAGACCTCGGATTCTAAGCGCTGTGCAGCGGAGTCTTGATCAGGAGCTCTCACGAGAAGGTAGAGCTTGTTGATACATGGCTGGACCCGTAGAACTTTCTCCAAGAAAACTACATGTTCATCGAACAACATCACAAGATTAACTAAGGGCCATCATCATCATCTTCTCCTCCTTCATCTACTGGCAAGTACATATTAACTAAGCGATATCTTACGAGTGTGTGTGTGTGTATACCTTTGGCCAGGAAGCCGGTGGAACCGGTGACGAAGATGGTCCTGTCCTTGAGAGACTCGACGACACCTCGGCCGAAGTCCATGCTCTTCTCCACGCCACTTGCTGTAGAAGCACGGAAGAATAAAGCGCGCTGGTGAGAAACGCGGGTGGAGGACTGGAGGGGTGGGCTGCAAATAAATCAACACACTACTGGAAGAGGCGGCGTTTGGAAGGAGGAGGTCGAACGGAGATGCCGGATCGATGCAGACGAGGACGATGGTCGACAAGGCCACGCTCCACTCCGCTGAATGGTGGTGGTGGTAGCAATCACTGCGCTCACCTACCGACGGACCATTTCAGCAGGATATACACACATATATATGCACGGCGAAGGATCGACGAACAGGAGCAGTTTATGGCCCGCACTTATTTCTACACCTACTAAAACGCTGTCGCATACAAAATGCGTATTCGACAAGTCACTTTTAAGTAAGGTAGTTTGAACATCTGAATATGGGAATGTGAAATAATTTCATCTTTAATCGTTTTTATAAATTTATTTTTTTAATATTAATTATTTGATAAAAATTTAAAAAAAATAAAATCGAAAATTATATCGTACGGTGAAAAATGTGAACTCGCACTGATCTGACGCTATTTTCAAACATAGATTCGACAACTAAAACGTATTTGTTATATAGATTCAAACATATACGTTATTATTAATTATTATATATATTTTTATTTTATAATTTATTATATAATTTAAATATTATTTATAAAAATACTTTTAATTTCAATTTTTTACAAATAAAAATTAAAATTTCATTTGTTTTTTATCTTATTTATTGTAAAATTAGTTTCATACGAACTTTTGTATGTAAAAATCTTTAGACTATTTTTGAAAACGATAAAAAAGTTAATTATCTTGAAGGTTACTTTTTTTTTTTTTTAGACTTTATGATTCTCAAGACGAGAAAATATATTATATTATATTATTTATAATATGTATATAAATGTATTACGGAAAAAAAATGTATTTTTATTATATTATTTTTTTTAACAAACGAAACTAATGTATGAACTCTAATTACACAATTTACAATATAATTTAACTTCATCTATTTTACTACTTTTAATTTTAACTTTTAAAGTTGAAGATGAATTTTGAAACAGTTTTTTTCGAATTAGATAGTACTGAGACTAAAGCTGATTTTATGAATAAAATTTAAATTATATAATAATTTAAGATACGTTAGAATGCATTGTAATAATTTTTTTTTTTTAAAAAAAATCAAATCAAATCTGAAAATACTGTAATTAATTATGAGTTTTTTTTAAAATCAAATCAAATCTGAAAATACTGTAATTAATTGAAACTCGACTGGCATCTTCAATGTGATTAACACCTTTTACTGTTGGGTTCTGATATCAAAAGCCTCTCCTCTCTCTGGTTTTTTTTTTATTATTTGACTTGAGCTGTTGAGCAACGGTTATAATGTTACTGTTTACCTCACCTTCCTCGATACACCGCTTGAAACCTGACAGTTGCCCTTGAACGAACTACGCAACAAACACCTCAACCGCACGTAAAGTAATGCAGGGTGGAGATTTCTTCGGATACGAAAGCCTATTGTTGAGAAAATCACGTAAATTAGTGTGCAGTCTATTGTTGAGAAAGGCGTGTTTGGACAACGCGACAGGTGATAGCGTGCCAAATAAGTAGGGTAGCATGTCATCTTTTCTTAGGTTTTTAATATTCTGATATCGATATGTCAATGATGGGTAATAAAGTATCGATGGTAAAAATGGTACGTCGATGATCGATAATGTTAATATTAGTACGTCGATGATAAATTATGAATATTATCGACGATGTCAGTATTGACATATTGACGATGTAATCAACGTGTCAATGGTTAATAGTGAAAATATTGATGAAATTTAATCTTAATCAAGTTATATATAAATATGTGAAAGATTACGTTAGAAAAGGAACAACACATCAAAATAAGAGAGGATAGTGGTTGTTTTTTGTGTGCCATTTTGCTATTACGTCACCTTGATTAAAAGAGAATCATTCGTAGTTAGATCAAGTTGAGATTTTACTGATTGAATTGCAACTTGTTGCTTTTTAGATTAAATAGTTAGATCGAGAATTAGAATAGCAGATAGGTTTATTCAAAAGTGATTTTAGAAGTGATTCGTCATTTTATTTTTGTTGTGTATAACTTTTAAGAGAAGTTCTATTTGAGAGATAAAATGAAGTTCGTTTGGATTGAAATCTCTTTGGTGGATTAAAGACTTGTGAAGCTTCATTCCTATTAAATTTTGAGATTTTTGGAGGAGTGGATTAATAGCAGAATTTTCTAAAATAGAAAGGTCATTTTTGGATTTTATCTCTTGTTAGTGTTGTTCATTGTATCATTAACTTGATTGTAAAAATATTTGTAATTCTTCTAATTAAACGCCAGAGAAAACTTGATTATACCTTGTAGTTTGTACTCCTCTCACACCGAAGATGTTTTCTACGTACATTAAAAATATTGGTGTTTGTAATTACTTGTTTTGTTTGATTTAATTTTCGCTGTTTATTCACCATCGAAAAGTTGTTTTGAAAGATCTTATTATATTGAAATATAATAATAAAAAATATAAAAGATTGCTTATAATCATAAAAAATATAAAAAACTACTGGTTAGGAAGTACTCATGTATTGAAATAAAGTCATATATATCGACACAAAAGAAAGAAAACTAGATCAGTTTATATAAAAAGCAGACCTTCCACTCAATAAATTTTGAATTAAAGGCCTTGTTTGGAAATAGTTCGAATTGTTTCAGAAGTTGAATACAACTGAACTAGGAATTAATTTCGTAAATAAAATTAAAATTATATAATAATTAAGATGATAAAAATTTATATATTAAAATTTATACAGTAATAGTAAAATTAGGAGTTTGTGTGAAGTTCAAATTGAAATTGAATTAAACAAAGCTAAAGTTTCATGTAGTAATCTCAATGCTCATGGTAGAAAAATCGTCCTTTAGTGACAGATATCTTCCCATCTGTCACTATAGGTAACACCATTAAATCAAATTAATGACAGATATCTTCCCATATGTCACTATAGGTAACACCACTGAATCCAATTCGTGACGGATATATGGATTTAGTGATAAATCTTAGAATCCGTCACTAAATATGTAGAATTAGTGATAGATAAAATAAATTTGTGACACATAAAAATTTGTTACTATTGTTGACATTTAATGACGAATATTACGTCATTAAATTCACATCATTTGTTACTAAAAAGACAAGAACCGCTTCACGTCAATCTTCTTTTTAATTTAGAGTTTAGGTGAAGGAAATTACCGCTTCAATTCGTAAATCTTTCATCTTTGAAAGAAAAAATATTAAAATGCAAGGACCTTTCCTATCGTTTGTCCATGCTACCACGCAAACTTTAATTTTATACCGAAGAAAGGAGATTATTGATTATCACTAAACAATTTAAGTTGGAGCAAATGTCAAGCTCATCGCACCAATTAAAGGAGTTTGGCAACCCTAGAAAGGAAAAAAAATTTATGGATCACCCACTACGTTTCGTGATCCTATGAACAACATTAGGAATTTCTTGAGAAGCTCACCTTCAATCATCAAGCTGTAACTAAAGAAATGTGAAGTCTTGGTTTCTTCCTTCCCCGGCCTCTCCTATTCTATCATTCGCTGACAGTTAAAAGGTTTTTTTGCTGAAGATATTATATATAAGATGGGATGATTAACACAAGACGTACGTAGCTAGGCTTCCGCAAAGGCTTTAGATCTAAGTGACCCCAGTAGCTGCCCTCTTCAACATATCCAAGTTGCCTCTTCGTGCGTAGCTCTGGTAAACCATATATATGGGATGGGTTCATCTCAAAACAAGGGGGGAAATAGGATCGGAGTTGCATCTGACTATTACATGCACTTCCAGCAGCTGGATTGAGTAAAATTAATATATCAAATTTAGGTGATGGAGTAGGCACCTAACTGTGAAGTACAGGGAGGTGGTACCGGTGTGGGTGAAGTAAATGATCTGTGATAGCAAGTTCCGAAACAAAGGTAGAAATGGATGCCAGAAGCATTAATGCCGGTGATGATTTGAAAGGTGATAGTAAGAACGCTTTGAATTGGGAAGGATCTGTTTGTTTATGGAATAGTAACAATATATTTTTATTTTTTATTATATACTATAATATTCTACAATAATATTTAACAAATAAATTTAACATTTTATATTAAAAAATTATATCAAAATGTAATTTCTTAAAAAATATAAACCATCTTACCTAATTTTATCATATAAATAAATAAACGAAGACTGATGCCAGATTTGATTAGGAGGAAGTATTAATGAGAGTCATAATGGAGAGGTAGGTAAAAATCTTTATGCAGCTTTAAAATGTGAAACCATAAGAAGGAAAAGAATTAGATACCGTTAATATATACACCAACTAGAAAGAAGCATAGAAAACATTTACGTCTGGCAAATCGGTGCAATGAGCTGATGCCAAGAGAGTGGGAGGACTAAATTGAAGTTCAACAGCAGGTTAAGCATCAACAACCTGAAAACATTGACGTCTGACAAAAACCTTATTGTCCAATAGTGTTGTACACATATATTTCTAACCATTACAAAATGTAACAAACACATGAAGATAACCCAAAACTTAAGATTTAGTTTGTTCCATGATTATACCATCAAAGATATTCTTTATATCTATAGGCCTAAATTAATTAAAAGAATATTACTCACCATCAGCTGCCAGAATCATCATTTTTGCTTGGAGAATTTTCTAGTTGATGCTTTCAACTAGAAACAAACTCTTCTTATCATGTTGATTGAAAATCATCAATGACAACTTTGCTAGGAGGAAAAAAAACAACAGAAGCAACATTTCATGTGTTTCTGAAATACTCTTATGTGTTGCAATTTGTAGAAATCTTGTGATCAGTGTCAACTTTGCTTCATTTTAAAAACCATTCAAGAGAGATATCCTACATTTTGCAGATCTCAGTCAAGGAAATGCGTGGTCATCTTGATCTTACATTGTCATGTTTGGAAACAAAGACCATACATGGTGTTAGCCAACAAGCCTCCTCTAGAAGTCATAGCATGTGTAGGATTAATTAGTGGTAGGGGACCTTGGATGGTTATTATGTTGAGATCTAAAATAGTAGATTGAATACTAGAGGAAAGGTGAATAGCGATTTAAAAATTGTTTGTAAATTAGTTTGAATAATATGCACAATTTTAAAAAAAATTGTAAAAAATGAACACAGATTTTTATGGTGGTTCCCAAACTAGGTACGTCCACCCTCAAACTATCTAGCTTGAGCTTTAAATCTAAATCCACTATTTTAAAACAATTACAAATAGGTGTTTAAGGTTCAACACCCAACCAATACAAGGATTTAAGGTAAACACCTCTCAATCAACACCCAAGGATTTAAGGTGGAACACTTCAACCAATCCAAGTGTTTAAGGTGAAACACTTCAACCAACCACAATCTTGAGTTTTGAGATAGAAACTCAACAAATCAACCAAAGAACAAAATGCAAAACCAATCACAAAAATATGCTTGTGTAAGTGTTTTCAATGAGAATGTGAAAGAAGCTTGATCACAAAGAAAAACACTTAAAAATCAAATTTGATGGATCAATTGACACCAAAAACTTGTGAGAATGCCTTAGAGTGCAACAGTACGTGTATCAAAAGATTGAGTGACTAGAGACACTAAACAAGGTGGTATTTATATGCTAAACATGTACAAACTGCTAGTTTGACCAATCAATTCGGAATTTGAAATTTCATTTTAGAATTCCATTTTCTCATGATCATTTTTCTTGGTTCAGATAAGGGATTCGGAATATCAAATGATAGTCTGAAAAAATGGATATCTGAAATTAATTTCGAAACACCATTTTTGGGTAGCTAGAAAAGTGAAAATCAAACTGAAAATCAATAAACTGAATTATGCAGTGCAGCAATTCAGAATTTCGTTTTGCTGAAAATGGATATCCAAATTGGACTTGGGAAGTTCTATAGGTAATTCAGATAATATAACGGATAATCTATTCATATTCCATTTTGTCCTGGAGATAGGGTCCCTAAAAGGTTTTACAGGAAAATTCGGATAATCAATCAAAAATCCGAATCAAATTCCAAATTTTCCCTAAGTACTTAAATAAGATGTCTAAAATGTGTCTAAGGTGTGAGATGCTTATGAATGTCCTTTACTAAATGAAATACGAAAAAAGCAAGTGAAAACAAGCACGCACACATGGCTTCGAGTCTTCACGTTCCAAGACCTTTAGCATCAAGTCTTCAATCTTCAAGTGCCTTACTTCTTCAAGTTTTCAAGCTTTAGGTTTACTTTTGAGTCTAGGCTGGTAACTTCATGTAACACACACATACACAGGTGATTTGACATCATCAAAACATAATTTAAGAGATTTTATACTCAACAAGATCTTCTTTGTTAGTGTAATGGAGGGTTTGTTAAGAATTATAGTGCAACAATTATAATACCAAATTAGAAATGAAGCTGATTGAGTTGTTCTCACTAAGTTTAGTGAAAAAGTACAGGAAATATTCATACAAATCTATTCCATGTACAAGGAAGATTTGCAACAAAAAACCATAAAACTACCAAACAAGGTAATCTGCTGAAATTGAAAAAGTTAAGTAGATAGAAAGTATTATAAAGTTGTCACAATATAGGAAGAAAGAATACATTGAGTTTGCCTGCTTGTTGTTAGATGGAGTTTGATTTTTATTTTGTTAGATGGAGCCTATCTAGGATGAAGTTAAATCTCTAATTAAATTTTTACAAAGACTATTGGCTAAATTGCTAATGGTAAAAATCAAATCATTGCAATTCAACTTTTATGAAAGAATCCATTTAGATTTCATCGAAAAAAAGTTAAATTTGAATTTTTATGTTGATGTAAATTTGACAACTCAACATTTTAATGCAATTGATTTTTTCTAATCTTGTCAGGCTCATGAGAAAAGAAGAAATTATTGAATTTAAATCTATGTAAAAATGAAACCAATAAGAAAATTGAATAATTTTTACCCCCAGTAATTACACCAAAGTCCTGGTAAGCAGGGCATGTTCATAACAAACCATTAATGTGCCATAGCATCAATAGAACCACTCAGGGACTTGCTTCCTGAAAAATGCATTTTACAAGGTTAAAACTAATCCCTCTGCTACAATCTACTGAACTACAACATTGAAATTGATGTGTATTCGGATCTTAGGCGCTAGTAATCGCCAATATGCTCATATTGGTGACGTTATTGTTGCTGTAATCAAAGAAGCAGTGCCAAATATGCCTCTAGAAAGATCAGAAGTAATTAGAGCAGTAATTGTACGTACACGTAAAGAACTCAAACGTTCAAATGGTATGATAATACGATATGATGACAATGCAGCAGTCGTGATTGATCAAGAAGGAAATCCAAAGGCGAGTTTTTGGTGCAATTGCTCGAGACAGTTGAATTTCGCTAAAATAGTCTCATTAGCCCCTGAGGTATTATAAATACTAGTAGATCAAATTCTTATATAATAGAGTATCCGAAATAGATCAATCAAATAGTATATTGCGTCTCAAGTATATACTTTTAATAATTCATAAAAAAAAACATGTTGATTATATCAAAATTAGAGGACAACAAGAATTCTAGTTCATCATGGGTAGAGACACTATTGCCGATATAATAACTTCGATACGAAATGCTGACATGGATAAAAAGGAAACTGTTCGAATAACATCTACTATTTTAATGTTGCTTTAGTAAAGAGGATGACGGAAAATCTTGTGAAAATACTTATAAAAGAGGGTTTTCTTGAAAACGTTAGAAAACATCGGGAAAATAACAAACATTTCTTGGTTTCTGCCCCATAAAAGAACAAGAACTGGGAAAGGAACACATCAAACTATTTTAAAACGTATCAGCCGACCCGGACTACGAATATATTCTAACTATCCGAAACGCGAATTCCGGTGGAATGGGGATTGTCATTCTTTCCACTTCTCGAGGTATAATGACTGATCGAGAAGCCCGACTACAAAGAATTGGGGGAGACCCTTTGTGTTATATACTGTAATCTTTTATCCTAATTTGATCTCTAATTTCCGAGAAGAAAAATGGGTTATATGACTACTCCTCCATTAGTGGATACTTCAAGAAGAGGCGAAATGAAAGAACAAAAATGGATTCATGAGGGTTTAATTACGGAATCGCTTCCCAATGGTATGTTCCGGGTCCGTTTAGATAACGAGGATCTAATCCTAGGTTATGTTTCGGGTAGGATCCGACGCTGTTTTATACGCGGGTCAAAATTGAAGTAAGTCGTTATGATTCAACCAGAGGGCGTATAATTTATAGACTTCGCAACAAAGATTATTTTGATTAAATATTGTTTTTGGAGTAAATTCAGAATTTAAAAGTGGAGAATCATAAATATGAAAATCAGGGAAATCAAAATCAGAAATGATTGAAAGAGTTAGTTGTTCCTATCCAACTACAGTCTCTAGAAAGAGGAGGAAAGAGCCCCGTAAAATTTGTGAAAAATGGGTAATAAGGGCGCGGACGAATTATAGTGATGCATAAACAAAGACAAGGATTTCTTAAAAGGCATTTTTTAAACGTAAATAAAAGGTCAAAACATGAAATGGATATCTCCGTAGATTTCTGACTCATATTTATAAGATGAGAAAATATGGCAAAACCCATACACAAAATTGGTTCACGTAGGAATGGACGTATTGGTTCACGTAAAAATGGACGTAGAATACCAAAAGGAGTTATTCATGTTCAAGCGAGTTTCAACAATACCATTGTAACTGTTACAGATGTACGAGGTCGGGTTGTTTCTTGGTCCTCCGCGGGTACTTCGGGATTCAAA